>JAFVLL020027416.1:0-12277 GCA_021397915.2 Tor tambroides
ACATTCTGACGCAGATGATGCAACAACATGTAAAAAAGATAAGACTGCATTAAAGTGAAGTTTTTTCTATATAACTAAATATAAAAATGTGTGTAGGTTTAAGCTGTGCTTTTGTTGGCTGCCACTGTAACAGCAGTAAGCTTGAGGAAGTCCTGTAAAGTATTTGTTTTGCGTACCAGCAAATCCGTCCATGTCCGGTGCTGTATGCCTTGCATAAATGATGACAAAAGAATACGAGCATGGCTTGCAGTGCTTAAGTTAAAATACTGTGTGAAATAATAAAATAATGTGTGTTCTTATTTTGTGGACGAAAATGCCGCGAATTTTGCGTGGATTGGGAGCTGTATACTGTATGTGCCCTCATCTCTTTTCAATGCAGCTAACCTCGCATCACTTCATGTCATCTACCCACTCATTAAACTATGAAAGTTTTACTGCAAAAAAAGGTAATTGCGACAGTATAGTGATGAAACTATGGCGCCATGTGCTTTTTAAAACCATTTTCATAGGTTTAAAGTTATATTATCAGCTTGGTAAGAAACGCCAGAGACCGGAAATGTAAAGCATCGCTCCAGTCGGGCGAGACTTGCGTTCAGGAAAAAGGTGGATATTCAGTAGTTCGGTTTGAAGTCACCTAATATGATTTCTCTAGGCCAAAAGCACGCAAAGATGAAAAAATAAATAAAAACACTGACTGCGTACACCCCTCCATGTTTACAAACACAACACTGGGAGGTGCAGCTGTTTAGAGGTCATTTCGAGTTAATGATGTTACAGAATTTGCCAGTATTTTGAAAGTGATGTGTGAATGGCGCTTTACCGGTAAAAAGAGGGAACGTCGTTGCCTGTGTGAACAGTGCATTTTTGTATGTACCGGTAAAAAGTCATTCCAGTAATTTTAGGGCAAATTACTGGTATTACTGTGTGAAAGGGGCTATAAATGTCATTAATCAAAACACCTGTGGAGGGTTGGTCAACCAGCAGAGTTTAAAACAAGATGACTCAAACAAATCCTCAGACTAGCCTAGTCCAACAGCATGATGAGGTCTAGTTTTATTTTCTTTCCTTTTTTTATATTACAGTCAGAGAAACTAAGTTCAAACAGCGACATGGTCCACACTCATCTAGCCTTTTTTTCTTGCCTTCCATTTTCTTTTTGCTGAGAGTCTCGTTTCCAAATTTTCCCATGAAGCCTTAATTTCTGACTCTGGTCTTTGCTCCACTGCAAACTTCAATTACCTACAGGACTCTGCCTGATTTTGCTCATCACCCAATGCACCTTTTGTTATTGGCTTCACAAGATGTCACTTTTTAGATGCGACCAGACCTCCAGTGAATCTGTGAAACCCCTTTCTGTGAGCTACGCAATCAGGAAAACCCACATCAAAAGAGGCAATGCAAAGCAAACACAATACAACCATTCTAGCTGAACTGTTGCATTTAAGAGAAAGCTTAAAAGCCCTTCTAAACAAATGATACAAGGGTTAAATTAGTGACTGATGTTCAGGTGATGGTTTGAATTGCATAGATTTTTAAAAACTTGAGGGATTTCATTCTTTCACTCTCTACAACGCTATTCTTCCTGGACTTCAATCCACCTGACAGAATGAAATGTTATACCTCAGATCAGCTGATGTGTGTTTTTCCTCAAATGTTATTATGTTGTCTTTTGAACGATCACTGCTCATGGACGAAGGTCTGTGAAACAGAGTTGAATAAAATAGAGACAATACACGCTTTAGCTTCCACACTTCACACAAACACTTGGATATGTACCTATCAGCTCACATTTATCTAGGTTAATGTTTAAACTAACTTTGTGATATGCTTTAAGTCTTTTATATCTATGGATTTTATTGAAGGCAAGTCAAGTGTTGATTTGAGAGGCTAAATTGATCAAAACGTGTGGTCAACTCCCTGTCGGCCGATTGGTTGTCACTTTTAAAACCAAAAACTGGAATTTAACAAAAAAAAAGAAAAAAGAAAAAAAGTTTAACTGCACAGATTTTAAAAACTTGGGGCATTTCATTCTTTAACTCCCTACAAAGCTATTCTTCCTTGACTTCAATCCACCTGACAGAATGAAATGTTATACCTCAGATCAGCTGATGTGTGTTTTTCTTCAAATGTTATTATGTTGTCTTTAGAACGATCACTGCTCATGGACAAAGGTCTGTGAAAGAGTTCAATAAAAATAAAAAGAGACAAAACAATACAGAGTAAAGAAATTAATTAATTCGGTTAATTTTACATGTAGATAAACCTAGCATAGTGAATTTATCTACCTGTCTATCAAGACAGAAAGGTTGTACCTCAGATCAGTTGATGTGTGTTTTTCTTTAAATGTTATTATGTTGTCTTTAGAACGATCACTGCTCATGGACAAAGGTCTGTGAAACAGTTTAATAGAAAAATAAAAAAGAGATAAAACAATATAGAGTAAAGAAATTAATTCGGTTAATTTTACATGTAGATAAACCTAGCATAGTGAATTTATCTACCTGTCTATCAAGACAGAAAGGGTGTACCTCAGATCAGCTGATGTGTGTTTTTCTTTAAATGTTATTATGTTGTCTTTTGAACGATCACTGCTCATGGACAAAGGTCTGTGAAACAGTTTAATAGAAAAATAAAAAAAGAGATAAAACAATATAGAGTAAAGAAATTAATTCGGTTAATTTTACATGTAGATAAACCTAGCATAGTGAATTTATCTACCTGTCTATCAAGACAGAAAGGCTGGAAATTTTCAGATCAGCTGATGTGTGTTTTTCTTTAAATGTTATTATGTTGTCTTTTGAACGATCACTGCTCATGGACAAAGGTCTGTGAAACAGTTTAATAGAAAAATAAAAAAAGAGATAAAACAATATAGAGTAAAGAAATTAATTCGGTTAATTTTACATGTAGATAAACCTAGCATAGTGAATTTATCTACCTGTCTATCAAGACAGAAAGGTTGTACCTCAGATCAGCTGATGTGTGTTTTTCTTTAAATGTTATTATGTTGTCTTTTGAACGATCACTGCTCATGGACAAAGGTCTGTGAAACAGTTTAATAGAAAAATAAAAAAAGAGATAAAACAATATAGAGTAAAGAAATTAATTAATTCGGTTAATTTTACATGTAGATAAACCTAGCATAGTGAATTTATCTACCTGTCTATCAAGACAGAAAGGTTGTACCTCAGATCAGCTGATGTGTGTTTTTCTTTAAATGTTATTATGTTGTCTTTTGAACGATCACTGCTCATGGACAAAGGTCTGTGAAACAGTTTAATAGAAAAATAAAAAAAGAGATAAAACAATATAGAGTAAAGAAATTAATTAATTCGGTTAATTTTACATGTAGATAAACCTAGCATAGTGAATTTATCTGCCTTTCTATCTAGACAGAAAAGTTGTACCTCAGATCAGTAGATGTGCGTTTTTCTTTAAATGTTATGTTTTCCTTAAACTGGTCACTGTTCATGGACACACAGCTGGCCTCCGGTGAGTTTGATCTCTGCCTGTGGAAACAAAGGGAATGAAAAAAAGACAACAGAAATTAGATAATAGCATAAAGACAAGATTTCATATAACTGATTTTTCATGAAACTTCACAGAGAGAATTTTGTCTATACAAATAAGCTTTAAAAGTGATGACACTTTCGCTCTATTTTCTTTTTTCTGAGAGTCAAGTTCTCCTGTGAAGCCTTAGTTTCTGACTCTGGTCTTTGCTCCCCTGCAAATGTCAATTATCTACTAGACTCTGCCTGACTTTTGCTCATCAGCCAATTTAATTCATCATTCGTTATTGGATTCACAAGATGTCACTTTAGATGAGACCAGACCTTCAGTGACTGAAGTGAGAAACCCCTTTCTGTGAGCTATGCAATCAGGAAAACCCCCATCAATAGAGGCAATGCAAAGTAAATATAAAACATCCATTCTAGCTGAGCTGTTGCAATTAATAGAAAGCTTAAAGGGGTCATATGATGCGATTTCAAGTTTTCCTTTCTCTTTGGAGTGTTACAAGCTGATTGTGCATGGATAAGATCCCTGAAGTTGCAAAGACTAAAGTCTCAAAACCAAAGAGATATTCTTTATCAAAGTTAAGACTTGACCACGCCCCCCTAAAACGGCTCATTCAAACACGCCCCCACGTCTACGTCACGAATTGGAAATATTTGTGTAATGCCGCCCAAATGTTCACGCAAAGAAAGAAGGTGTGCTTTCAGTAACCGCAGTAGTGTTGATGCAGCCATGTCAGGGGGATGCTGTGTGTTTCTAGGAGAAAGCAAAAGCACTTTATTTGGCCTTCTGAGAGTAGATGCATTTAGGAATCATTAAGATTACTTACAACAGAACAGCACAACCCAGATGTTATCACAACGCATTTTATGGACGACCGTTTCGTGAACCTAGGAGAGGAGGTAATTCTGACTTTGCTATGACAATCTGGCGCTTCTGAATCAGCGACAGCGACTGCAAGTATGTTTTGTTATTAGTTTAAGTATTTGCTTTTGACTGTTCAAATGCGGAGTTTTGCGCGTCGTGTGTGTGTGTGTGTGTGTGTGTGTGTGTTTGCATGTGTGAGAGAGGGAGACACGGTCACACAACCGCGGCTTGTGTGCTGCAAACACATATGAGCTTCATCACTGTGTCTGTCACGTGACTCTGTTCCCCTCTCGGGCTTGAACTGATGGTAAAACTAAGGACATTATTAACTGTCTTTACATTTATTTTGAAAGCTAAAACTCGCGATTATGGAAAGGGGCGTTACATTTCCGAGTCGTGCTTGTGGTGTTCGGCCAATCACAATGCACTGTGCCAGTTGGCCAATCAGAGCAGACTGTGCTTGTCGGAAGGAGGGACTTTGTAAAAAACAAAGCGTTTGAGAGAGGCAGGGCATAGAGGACCTACAATAATGTACAGTATTTGAAAAATAATGTGTTTTTTAACATTAAATCATGTCAACATATTCTGTTACACCAAATACACAAAATAATGATCTTTAAAATAGCATCATATGACCCCTTTAAAAGCCCTTCTAAACAAATTAGTTAAATTTGTGATTGATGTTCAAGTGATGGATTTGAACGGCATAGACTTCTAAAAACTTGAGAGATTTCAGTCCTGGACTTCAATCCACCTGACAGAATGAAATGTTATACCTCAGATCAGCTGATGTGTGTTTTTCTTCAAATGTTGTTATGCTGTCTTTAGAATGGCCACTGCTCGTGGACAAATTTTTGTGAATCAAATTTTAATAATAAATAAAAAGAGACAAAACAATATAGAGTAGAGAAAGGAATTAATTAGGTTAATTTTAGACAGAAAGGTTGTACCTCAGATCAGTAGATGTGCATTCTTCTTTAAATGTCAATATCTTTTCCTTAGACTGGTCACTGTTCATGGACACACAGCTGGGCTCCGGACAGTTTGATCTCTGCCTGTGGAACCAAAGTGAATAGAACAAAGACAACAGAAAAGAGATTTTAGAATAAAAACAAGAATTCATATAGATGATTTTACATGTAGATAAACTGAGAATTTTGTCTATACGAGAAGCTTTAAAAAAAAATGTTGAAGAGTGATGACGTCACACAAGGATAATGTTACAGAGACCAGAATATCTTCTCAACCCTGGCACAACTGCCCTACATTAATTTACAGTGTTGTGGCTTCTACAACATTTGGATGTTTAAAAGTTATGTTTCCCATTCTGTACCTATACTCAAGAATATATGACCTACATCTCCACCAATAAGAATATTTGACATAAGAAATCCATGTTTAAATACTACGTTTATGTTTTTAAAATACCTTTTTTCATGGTTACTTTAGTTAATGAGGAAGTCACTTAAAAGCAGCTCACCTGACTAATGCTCAATCACTTTGATCAAAATCAAACAGGTTCCCAACATGTTCGTAGTTTCTCTTCAAGTGTTTCCCCACCATGTAAATTCCTGTAGAGGCAACTACAAATATTACTATTTAACACATTGTTGTTTTTTTTTCTGATTTTACTGAACTTATAATACCCTAGTGTAAAATGGCACACGGTAAAACTCTTAAAACACTTTCACTTCTGGCAGTAAAAGTTACCAGTCTTGTTCAGACAAAAACCAGCTCATCCAGTTCATAAACATCTGCTATGAAAAAGACACTAGGAGCGCCACAAGTGTTCTTTTGTGTGGTTTTCTTTCTTTTTTTACTACAAG
The DNA here is from genome assembly GCA_021397915.2 of Tor tambroides. Lineage (NCBI taxonomy): Eukaryota > Metazoa > Chordata > Actinopteri > Cypriniformes > Cyprinidae > Tor > Tor tambroides. The sequence goes on from JAFVLL020027416.1 coordinate 6,207, forward strand.
ATATAAGCATTTGAGAACAAATTTCTTGGTTAAACATTAGAGCATGCTAGTGTGAAAAACAGTGCATTTTTTCATATTTTATTTAATATTGACAAAATTATCCACAAATAATGTTTTTTTCACTCAAAAACTGAGGTACAGATTAATGAGGCCTACGAAAGATCAGTTCCAAAAATAAACACAAAACCAGTCCTAATTGAAAGAAAACAAGCTGACAAAAAGATTGATATCAATATTATATATAATATATATATAGCAATATATATATAGCATAAAGTAAGATTTATAGTCTATTTTGTGTTTTTGACCAGGAACACCACAAGTGTAACAAGGTTGAATAAAACAAAAAATGTTTAACGAAAATTAACAATTTTTGCTGTGGACGTAGCTATCCTCTGTGTGAACAAAGTAAGTAAATCTTAGTCCAATCTGATAACAATAAGTAACATTTTCAGGAGAAAGAAAATTCTCTTTGGGTCAAAATCAAGTTCAAGTTGAGCTTTATTGTCATTCTGCTACATGTGTGTACATGTAGTGGAACGAAATGTCGTGTCTCGCAGGACCATGGTGCTACATACTAGTTAAACATAAGATAAACATACAACAATGCAAGTATAAAAAAAACAATAGAGCTATACAACAGTTAACCATCTGACTATATATATACTATAAACGCTATAACTACTATACATAGTTGACTACACATACACAAAAATGACCGAAACACAACCTGAGGGTTAATTTAGGCTATTTAATTTAATAACTTCATCCACACAATTATAGCCCTGGCTAACGATCATTATGTGTCAATGTTTAATAAAGATCAAGAATCGAGAGAAGCGCAGCTGCACGTCACAGATGTCCAAGAACCCTTTTCTGCTGGTCTTCTTTACTGGAAACATCTGCAGGTGAAAAAAATATGCAGTTTTGTGTGGAAAAGGGTACTGGATAAAATAGGGCCCAAAAAGTCATTTTTTAAATATAAGAAAATTTTAAATCTCACACACACACACACACACACACACACAAAGAATAATATTAATCACAGACCCTGATCTGTTTAAATGTTAATCTGTGGAATGTTCTGCACATCAATACACCTGCAGGAGCAGAAGATGAGATGATTTCCACAGACGACAGCAGATGTATGTATGTATGTGTGTGTGTGTGTGTGCGTGTGCGTGTTAGTGAATGTTTCTCATACCCTTTGTGGTAGACACAGAGACAGGGCAGTCGAGCGATGGTGTCTCCCTGAACCATGTCATCCAAACATGTCGAATACACACTAGAGTCCCAGGACAAAAAAATAAATAAATAAAAAGATCATCTACAGAAAGAGAAAACATCACATCATCACTATCAGCATCAGAGAAGCTCAGAGCAGCAGGAGTCAGCTGATGACACATGAGGGCGCAGTTATACAACAAATCAGCACTAAAATAGATGGTGGATGATACAAACAAGTTTGTTAGTAGAGCTGATGGCTGTCCATCATGAAATAAATTCAAGTTTTTGGTTATTATAGATATTTTTCAGTAGCTTCAACTCTGCTTGAGAGCTCAAGATTGCAGGAACAGGCCAGAGATAAAACTGGACAGAAAGAGAGTAACCGGTTAATGTGTGATAGTGAAGGTTGTTCTTACTGTTATAATAGAGCCTGGGTTTGGAGAAACACATTAGAAAATGAACATCAGAAATTAGCAGATGGGACACCAGCCGTTTCCAGGAAACCTTCAAAAATGTTTAAGTAAGGCAAGATTGAAGCTACCAAAGTACCATACCTGTGATGCCCAAGTCAGAAAGGGTGGAGAGGAGGATCTGGTGGTTTACAGTGCTAAAGGCAGCCAGCAGGTCCAATAGGATAAGAATGGATGACTTGGAGTTCACACTTTCCAGCCGAAGAGATTCTCTCAAACATCAGTAAACCAACATTATTCAATGTCAAGATAACTCCAACTGTGTTTTGAAATTCAGTGATAATCAAATGCTTCCCCCATAGAAGAAAAATGTACAGGCATGCATAAAGTATGATAACAATTAGGAAAATCCTCAAAACAAAGAAAACAACAACACTTAACTGAATGTCTAGACCAAAAATATCCCCAAAATATCTCTTGAGTAACCACGAACAAGTAATCCAAGAGTTATGTCATTGAAAAAGAGAAAAAACATCTGGAACAGGTCCAAAAACAGGTAAACCTAACAGATAGTCTAACAGTTCGTTGCAGTCTTCTTATATCTGATTTGTTGGCTGACCCAATCCGGACAGTTAGAAGAGCACAGTTAGAAGAGAGAACCGATTCAATAACAGCTGAGTAAAACTGTGTCATCTGCGCCTGTGGCAGGTTGAACTTTTTCAGTTGACGAAGGAAGTATAACCTCTGCTGGGCCTTTTTCACAATAGAGTCTATGTGAATGTCCCACTTCAGGTCCTGTGAGATGGCGGTGCCCAGGAACTTGAATAGCCGCTTTTTGCCAGTGCAAGTCAGGGCTAACAACGAGCCAGGCAGGGCCAATGGCCTCACATCTTAAGCCACAAGGCCAAAATCTTGCTGTGCTTCCACTGTCGGGCCAGCGCTACTCTAAAAACCCACCCTTAACATGCCTCTCTGAAGCAAACATCACAAAACATCATTTCACCAGTGAGGGTAAAATGAATGAAAACACTTGTTCAGTCATGGTTGCTCCGTTTATTTAAAATCAGAAAAGCATAAATCAACTCAGTTCATTTACGTCCAAAGGCATACATGTTTAGCACAATAGAAAAACACTGATAAACCCATATGTTTGTATCAACTTCTTTAGAAAGGAGGAGAATTTATATTAATTTTCCCCAAATTATATAATGTGAGGATGTTTGGGCACTTTCAGCCAAAGCAAAAACGGAGCTCACAGACTGAAATTTATTACATATGCGGATGCAGAAGTCCAATATCAACAAAGACACAGGACAAAGACAGAACAAGAAACCAAATAAATACATGATTATAATCATATAGGATTTGTCCATGTTCCTCCAGTGGTCTCTGGTATTTTCATAAGCAGTGTATATTTATTATAATCCTGATGGTTAGAACAAGTAGTCTTTAAGTATTGCATATAATAAATCTCTGTCTCACACAATGAACAGAATTCCCATCAGATCGCAATTGTAGTTATTTCAGAAACTCATGGTGTCTGAAGGCAGAACCGAGCCTCCCTATACGCAAAATACGCAGGCTGCGTAGGGCCCCCGAAACACCAGGGGGCCCCCTTGCTCTCAAAGTTGATTTAATTTTAGTTTCATTTTTGATTTTGGCCAGCGGTTATGAAAACATGAATGCTCCTTTCCTTTAATGTGGTGCACTGTTGCCTTTTCTACGTAAAAATCAGTCAAATCATGTAACATGTCATATAGGCTCTTGCTTGATACTAAAAACAAGTTGAAAGCGCACCAAGCCGTGGAAGAGACACTGTTTCTCAAGCACTTTCCATGAGCACGATTTGAGATGGAGTGTTTCCCCTGTTCCCTGAAGTCCACAATCATCTCCACAGTTTTGAGCATGTTCAGCTTCAGGGTTGATGTGACTGCACCAGACAGCCAGCAGCTCAACCTCTTGCAGACTCGTCACTCTCCTGGATGAGACTAATGACTGTGGTGTCATCTGTAAACTTCAGGGTAAACTTTGAAGTGCAGTCATTTGTGTAGAGGGAGAAATGAGGAGAGTACACACCACTGAGGAGCTCCAGTGCTGATGGTGCAGGTGTTGGATGTGAGTTTTCTCAGTCTCACTAGCTGCTGCCTGTTTGTCAGGAAACTGGTAATTCATTGACAGATGGAGGTGGACACAGTGAGCTGTGTCAGTTTATTCAGAAGGGTGAATGATGGTTTTGAAAGCAGAGCTGAAGTCCACAATCAGGATCTTCACGCAGGTTGCCAGGTTTTCACTACAAAACCCCCCAATATCTGCTCAAAACTAGCCAAAAATTAGCCCAATCGCGTTTCGAGCGGGTTCTCCGTTAAAAATCGCATTCCGGGGGGTAAATTACACGTTTTTTGGTGGGGTTTCCCTGGTAAAATTTGCATTTCAGTTCCTAAATAATATGTTATTGGGGTCGCTTCAACCCGCAGACATGAAAAACAACCCTCAGCACCAGTGTTACAAAGTAGCCCAATTCCGCGGGACTTGGGAACACTGTCCTCACATAAGTCCCTGGTTTGTCCAGATGTTGGAGGATGTAGCGCAGTCCCATATTGACTGCATCATCCACAGACCTGTTTGCTCGGTAATCAAACTGCAGGGGGTCCAGGAAGGATCCAGTAATGTCCTTCAAGTAGGCCAACACCAGTCTCTCAAATGACCTCATGACAACTGACGCTAAAGCAAAAAGTCTGTAGTCATTTAGCCCTTTTATTTTTGGTTTCTTGGATACAGAGATAATGGTGGAGCGTTTGAAGCAGGAGGGAACTTCACACAGCTCCAGTGATCTCTACTTATGCCGTGATGCTAAACCCCCTCATGGAAAAAGAAAGCCGTTGTGTTTACAACTGTGACGACGAGCGCTTATCAGGATCAACTTCATGCTGGATTTTCAAAAGTATGTGAATAAATTTAAATTTTGCGGCACAAAACGAAATGTGATTGGTTGCTTTACCTGTCAGTCATATGGCCTCTTGGGCTGTCCCAGGTTCCCAGATCTTATGCTGTCAGTCTGAATGAAGGTCTGGCTACCGAATGGTCTACTGTTTCAGGTAGATTTTTGAAGTGTGGATCCATGCACACTCGAATAGCTAATACTGCCAACAATCCATTGCGCTTTGGAGAAGGATTCAGTTCAGAACTACAAACACAATTAAAAAAAAGAGTAATAAAAAAAGAAAACAACAAACATGGCAGATGTGCACGACCGATGGTTAAGTAGAGAGGTTTAGATAAAGGGATTTGAGTTACTAGTAATCAACATTTAACCTGGAAAAAATATTTAATTCTAATCTGTTATATTTCATCTGCAGCAATGCGAACTTTTCTAAACATCCGTTTGGCCATTAAATTTTAAATGCATCATTATGCAAAAATATGAGCAGAGTTCTCCACATAAAGACCCACGGCTGGCAGATCAACTTGCTGCTACTTCTCTCTCTCTCTCTCTAATACATACGGTAGGAAATTAAATTAAATGAAACGTGGAGGATGTTGACTGTGACAAGATGATTGACAGGCCAGTTCACAGTGACAGTGTGCAATGTGAGACAGAGCTGTCCGTTAAAGACACAACTTTGTGATGTGATAGTATGTCCCAAAGCTTGCCTACTCTTCTACTACACACTCAGAGGTGTGTACCTTTTCTTCACCAAAATAGTACATACTTTAAAGGTGCAGCATAAGTAGGGAAATTGGGACACAGCATGTCACTTGCTTCATACCTGAATGAATCAGCCATTTGAATGAATCAACTGAATGAATGATTCAGTGACAGACACTTGCAGCCATCCATTGGTGGTTTTAGTTTAATTTTAAAGTGTCATTAAGTTTTTTTTTTTTTTAAATCCATTTAATATTTCTACATTCAAAACTTTCTTATTTATAACAATCTTATGACATTATGATGAATTTAAATGCATTCATGTCACCACTGAGCCTCATTAAACAGTCTGTAAACATATCTAAAATGACACTGTGTTCCTTTGTACACCTCTGTAGTGCAAAGATGAATTTTGTTGATGAAAAGAAACATTAATATACTTGATTCTTACTGTAAACATGTCTTCAGGTTATAATGTGGTTAAAAAACCCTTCAGACCAGACTGCAACTTAGTTATAAGTTTCTTAGTTATTTTCAAACAGATTCAGTTCTCTCAGGTGTGAGGATTTTCGAGCTGAAGTCAGAGCAGCACAACCTTCACGTGTGAGACCGCATTTCCTCAACCTGTAGAGAACAATGACTCTCCTCAGTCTCTCAGTTAAGGATCTACAGTTCAGATAAGCATTAACTTCAAAATCACAAAGAGAGATGCAATCCACGGCACGATATTAAGCATTCCAAACTAAGGTGCAGGTTCATTTAAGTGTCATTTAAATTATATATATATA
>JAFVLL020027417.1:0-15920 GCA_021397915.2 Tor tambroides
GCTTGCAGTGACAGAACGGAGTTGCATCTCTTGGCATCGTTTTCGCGCAAGACATTCGCGCAAAAGTTAGAGAAAGGTAAAGAAGTTGCAGAGGTGAACACAAGGCGAATATTCTCTTACAGTAGCAGAGAATGGTGTAGATAGATAGATAGATAGATAGATAGATAGATAGATAGAACACTATTATCCTAATATGTTTGTTGATATTTGCGTGATGCAAATTACATAAATGAATTTCAAGTTCTTTTGTAAGTACAAAAAATGAACTGAATGCAAAAGCTGCTGAAATAAATCTGCAAGGCTATCGTTTGAATGACATCCGTGTTACAAATGCATCGAGCCCTTCTGAAGGAAAAGTGGGATCATGACAGAGTGATCCCGCAGAGAGCTGAGCCCTAAAAAGAAATGAAGCACGTCGGAAATTTCCACTGCACGGATCATAAGAAAAATGCGATATCATTACGATGCGTCATATTCAGACGCAATCCAAGATGATGTATTTGAACTAGGCAAAAATTATTGCGAGCTGACGGCGAGATGTTCAGAGGTGTCGATTCGGTAGAAACTTGAGAAAAACGCAGACACTGGAGATTTTGTTTGCGCAGCACGTCAAAGTTGCGCCCGGAAAAATCAACTTAATAGATAGCAAAGCTATTTCTGGATCCATTTTATCTGCTTTCTCAGTCTGTTTTCCCAGATTTTACTCAAATAAAGGATGACAGAAGAAACGGGTTTGAACTAAAGGAGAGATAATGAGAAAGTTAATCGGATGCAACACAAACACACACACACACACACAAACACACACACACACACACACACACACACACACAAGAGTGTGTGCTCATTAGACATCAGTGTTCTGGGTCGTCTGGTGGCTTCATTAGGCTGTAAAGAATGCCACTGAGTACCTTAGAGCCACATAAGAAAGAGAGAAACGTAAAGAGAAGCATAAGAAAGACTGGAAAACTTAAGATCATCTTTATTAAGGCGGTCCAGCAGCTGCTCCTCTGGCTAATATAGAGCCTCCACACTAATATAGAAGAAAAAGACAAATAGTGATCCATCACACATCCCCCATCAGCCCCTTTTCTCCCACTCTGAACAGAAGATTATGCCCCGGACGGCTCTGGGGTGGAACCGTGATTGTGAGTGTCAGTCAGAGAGAAAGAAAAGGAACATACTGACTAATAGTGCTACATCGATCGAGAAATGTCTACTTAAATGCAGCAGTAGTCTGTCACCTACACAGTAAGGCTATTAAAACAGGACTGTACATGTGTGTGTGTTATAGTGTGTATCAATATGGGATTCGCACATTTAAATACATCCAACAGTATGTGCGTTTTCGCATGTACGTTTGAGGACGCGTATATGCATTTTGGTGCAATCTGAGCCGTGACCTGTTTATCGGAATAAATAATTGACCAAAAATAACACTTCTTCTGAGAGAGCACAGCGTGTCATCTTTATACCCTTGATCTATTTTCATAATTCAGTGTGGAATACAGCGGCGCCCCAATTTACAACAACCCAGAATCCTGAACTATATATGAAGATCCAGAGTATTTATAGTTCGCTCTTCATACCCTCATTACAAATATGTTCATGAACGCTTTTAAAGTGCTATTAGTAATTCTGAATGAACCTCTTATTTATTTGTCCAAAACATCTGGGATGGAGCTCAACATTCAACAGCTGACTAAAATATGTATTTATTATATTATGCAGATTATCATAAAAAATACTAAATAACTAATATAATATAATATAAAATAATCTTATTTCGGGGCCATAACGCTGTCCTCTAAAAGTGTGTTTCCGAGAACTAATGCGGAACAACTTGACATCATGACATGCTTTCTGTGGTTTCAGTTGACCTTCTATACTTCCTCAAAAAAGAACTGAGTTAACACAATGGCTGTCTCAACCCCTAGCGAGCTGCGTATTTAACATTTTAGGCACTTTAAAAGCAACTGATGCTCAAAAATGACAATAAATCTCCAAAGATAATGGATAGGGTTATGGTCAGCTGTTTATAATGCCAGTCTTGGTAGTTTGACGCGCACTTGATAAATATTCAAGAGTGCTTAAACTAAGGTAAAACGAACCACACAACTTCAAAGCCGCGCATTTGTTTGCGCAATAGATGGAGATGTGCAACACCATGTGTCATTTCAAGATCCTAAGGGGTCTTTAAAAAAGAAAAAGGGAAAAAGAAACAGCCCAAAATGTCAAGTCGATGGACTTAAAGTGCATAAATGAAGTATTCTATATAAATCTCGCACCGCATCTTCTCAGCATCAGCACCATCATCCTGCATCACAGATGAGATGAGACGCGCCCGGTCCGATAAGACTCCTTATTCCCGGTGTGTTCGGGGGAGGGTTTGGTCGCTCAAGGGGTTAATAAGACACTCCATGCGTCAGACACATGACAGTATATGTGCGAACTCAAGGAAAAAAAAGTCCCACACACTTTTTCGAGCCGAAATGGCACACGCAGCCGTACGTAATTCTCACAACAGTCGTGTTGGAGTCGAGCGGAGGGAAAGAGCGCGTCCTCAGCGAGGGAGAGATGGAGACACTCGGCGCTCTCCGCATGCATGTTCGGGTCGGGTCTTACCTTAACACGTTCCAGCTCTTGAGAGGGTCCAGGTCTGAGATTATAGAGACCATGCTTGAGGCTCGGGCAGCTCGGGCTTTGCTCGGACAGAATGCGGCTGAATGAGTGAGTGAGTGAGCACTGTTACTCCGACTGTCTCTCTGCACTGCTCTGAGTGTGATAAGCGCTGAGAACAGGCTCTCTTTCCTCCGCCCCTCACAATCGCTCCAGCTCTGCCTCTCTCTCTCTCACCGCCTCATCTCTTTACGAACCTCTTCTGTGTAATATCCGACTCAATGTATGCAACCTTTTCCGTACATCAGACACTGCCGAATGAATACCTGGCGCTTTTATAATTCTTGTGAATTTTTTAAAGAGTTTTTTTTTTTTTATAGAGGCGGGCCTCTATAACTCTGTGTTATGATACCAAGTGCCAACGAAATTAAAATGGCATACTGTTCTCCACTTTAAAGTCTGAATTCCAAAGGTACTGTAAGTAGGCCTATCAATAACGCTTTACGCGGTCACGCTTCATATTAAGCGTATTTAAGTTACAATTCAAAGCATTTAATACAGTGTACTAAGTACATACTGTGATGTTCTGCAAATCTAACAAGAGAAGGTTATGGTTAGTGTTATGACTGCGGATAAATAGGGTGTACATAATTGTTTGCACATTTTGCAGAACCATTAGGCACTGTTCATTGTCTTCAAGAATAAATAAATAATAATAAATGTAATGTTAAAAAATGTGCATCTTATATTTGGTTAAATTAAGATGCACATATGTAATTTAGCTTAACTGTAACAAAATACGACTAAGACTTCTAATATATGGGATATAAAGCTATTATTTAATAATGATTACAATAATGCTAAAAGTATAACAATAATGCTAAAAATACAAGGCCTAATAACAAAGTGTACAAGTTGCTCTACAAAGTAATTACACATTACTTACATTATTATACATTCATTTGTATTAGTTATTAGACTACATACCAGATGTACCTGGTTTAAAATGTGAACATAAAATGTTTGGTCAAAATAAATATTTTTTTGTAATAATCATAAATCATTCAAAATGTCCTTGATACTGTCTGTTGAAGCCCAGGTCTCTGTCATTAAAAAAGCCTATTGAACCCTAGTTCATTTAGTACTTTATAACGCAGAAAGTACAGCTTGAAATATTTTGTTGCAAACTATACCAATGGCCAAGAACAGTTAGTTGCATAACAGGTTTCTTGGAACATTTTCTTTTTAAAATGGCCATCTTAAAATGAAAATGTTGTTTTGTCATAAACAGAGGAGAAGAAGAAGGGGGAAAAACCGTTAGGTCTGTGAGTCAAATGTGAAGACTGACAACCACTCCACGTGACATTATTGTATCTTACAAGGCTTACTTCCTGTTTGACACATCACCACATCCTGTTTTAGGGCTACCACCTTACCTTGCTTTAACTGCAGATATTTACCACACAGAAACTATGTTAATTCAGATTAATTAAAGTAAAACTACTTGCAGTGATCGTATTAATGAAAAACCTGGTTGGTTTTCTTGTACATTTTGTGCATGTGTTTAAAAGTGAGTTAAATAAAGAAATAAAACTACATACATGAAGTTTGATCTCTTGCTCAATATCATTAGGTCAGAATTCTTCTTCTGGTTTGTTTCATTTTTTTTCTGTAGCAGGGGCAGAAGGGCAAACACAACAACTATAATATAAGAAACAACAATCTATCTGCTTTTGTGTGCAAAGAAAACAAAAATAATGACTTTATTTTCAATTTCTTCTCTTCCGTGTCAGTCAACACGTTGTGACAAGGAAGAGAAGAAATTTTTGGATAAAGATGTTATTTTTGTTTTCTTTGCGTACAAAAAGTATTCTCATAGCTTCATAAAATTAAGGTTGAACCACTGATGTCACATGGACTATTTTAACAATATCCTTACTACCTTTCTGGGCTTTGAACGTTTCAGTTGTACTGCTGTCTATGCAGAGTCAGAAAGCTCTCAGATTTCATCAAAAATATTTTAATTTGTGTTCTGAAGATGAACAAAGGTCTTACGAGTTTGGAACGGCATGAGGGTGAGTAATTAATGACAGAATTTTCATTTTTGGGTGAACTATCCCTTTAAATCAAAGCAAAAGAGACAGTTAGTCTCAGTATGAAAAAGAACACAATTAATTTAGAACATACTTTTTCCCCAAAAAGATAATTCTGCATTAAAGTATTTTTTCCCACTGTAAAAATGTAAAATCCTGAGGATTTTTTTTTTTTACACAGGGTGACCGGCCTTCAGAGTGGCCGCTATTTTTAGATATCATGACTAGCCAAACTCTATATAACTATACAGTTTAACCCCCATATTATTCAGACACATTCAGTTATGGAATGAATTAATCATACAGTAGATGACAAATAGGCTATTTCTGCAATGGTCAGGCTATTTCCGCCAGGATTTCATGGAACTTTTTTCCAATTAATGCATCCCCAAAATGACTGACTATTGCATTGCAGTGATATTTGCGGCACTGTGTAGTGAAATATTTTTGAATATTGAAATTGCATTTGTGCTTTCTATTGGTAATTGCAACATGGAAAATCTTGGAGGGCCTGAATGATATTGGTAACTAAAATGCACTGATTTCGTGTGATGCTACATCCACACCAACAGATGTCAGTATAAAATGGGAGACTTCAATCGCATTGGCCAAGAAAACAAACAAAAGATGTCTTGCATCTTAAAATTCAATACTAAAACAGCATCCACAACCTATTTTACTTTTAATGTAACATATTATGGAGGAGAACAATGGAGTAAGACCTGAATGTGGGTTTGCTAGCACAGTGCTACTGGTTAGCATTACCATTAGCCGTACTGCAAGTTAGCGGAGAAGCTAAGCACGTAGTACGAAACCATTTTGTTCCTCAGAATAAAATTAGCAAAATCTCTGCTAAATTTATATTGTTTATTATCAATAGTGTAGCAATGAAGCACAACTCACACAGAAGTCACTTTCAAACAGCAGCTTTTTGTTGGTCGTCTGTGATATCTGTGTGAGGTAATTTTTTGCCCTTGTGTAGTTTCTGATCATGTGGATTCCTACTGAAATGACTGGATTTTGTTGAAAAAATAGCTGAACAATGATAAATGTGATGCACGCTGATTAACCATGCACAACAACATCAGGAACGTGTAGTATGAAAGTAAACAGGCTAATAGGCTAGCACTACTAGCAATTCCGCAACATTTGCTGTTGCAGTTGTTAGTGTCGTAGTCACATCTTCATTACGTCATCCCCACAAACCACCCGAAAAGCCACATGTCCACTACTTTAGCTCACAATGTTAGGCTAAAAGCAGCTAATAAACATTATAACCGCACCGACCAATCACGCTAAATAACAAGCAAAGAGGTCTGTTTAACAAACCCACAAGAAAGCAGAATCCTGGTTTCTGGAAAGCGGTGGGTTTGTGTGGGTGTGAGAGTATTATTCTTAAACATAGCTTCTTAAAACATGTGCAACATGTTCCTTTTCCACCCATCATCCACTCACTTGCGGCCTGTAATCTTGTTAGCGACCATATTTACACACATTCACACACACCTCTTAGGCTTGTTTTCAAGCGACGGAGATGTGTGAGAGACAGACGTAGACAGAAAACCAAAAACAGGCGCTTTCTCCTCGTCTCCACCACCACAATAAGAGACACTGACCCGAGACATCAACCATAATTCACAGCCCATATCATCTACACGTCTAATCTAAATAAAGTATGTATAACATCATCCTTTTCCAAGTCTGTTTCTTCCTCTCTTCCTCTGTCAGCATCTATTCAGCCTAAATAAAAAGAAAAAAGGACATAAGAAAATGAGGAAAGGCGCAAAACGCCGGCACGCACACCAGCGCAAGGATGAAATAACTATGAGGGGATTATTTCATAAACGACGATATTTCCTTTCTTCTGAAATCCATTTGATGCTGTCAAATAAGCCCAAAGCCATACGCCCACGTGCACATTGTCTTAAAAAGAATGATTTGATGAGGATCTATTCTGCCTAACCAGGCAGAAATAAAGTGCTGCCTCTGTTCGCAGTCAAAGCTTCATAAAGCCGCCTGTCCAGGGAGGACAGGAATAACAGAGATTGGAGAGCTTTTGAATGTAATTATGAAATGTATGTGTCCTCATCTCTTTTTGGTAATGTGATGAAGATCAATGTAAATGTTGTTAAACATACCTAGCCGATGAGGTGTGGATAGATTACCTAGTCTGGATCATCTAGAAGAGCAGAAAATAATGACCTGTTAGACAATTATTGACCAAATTTTGGGAAGTCAACATGAAAGTGATGCACATTTCTGGTCCTATTGCACACAATTCATGCTTTTCACATTAAATAAAGAAAAATAAATAAAAAATAAAGTCCAGTGCTGTTTTACTCAGAGATATGTCAGTTTGTGTAAATAAGAGCTGATAAAACACACAATTTACTTCAAGAATTACGCAACTCAGTTAATGGCATCAACACGTCCACAAAAACAATTCCCAATTTTATGGAGAATTTCTGAGTGCTGTGTTGTAGAGGATGCAGCAGACTATTGCAATGTGACATATTTTACTGAGACTGTAGAGTATCAATTTGCCACTGAATAAACAGAGTAAACAAAGAATTTTCATTCAAATGCATGAGACATTGGAAATCATTTGCTTCCATGACCAACAGAAAATGTGGGCGGAAATATTCCTTCAGAGAAGGAACAACAGTTAGGCCTACTATTTTTCTGAAAATTTAGCAGCTAGTTTGCTACTGGGCTGTAAGTGGTTAGTGAATAAGAAACATGTTTTTTTTACACTCAATTACAGCATTCAAAAATAGAATAACTAATGAATTCACACTTTTTTCCCTTCATGTGACAAGAAAAACCGAGTATAGGTGTATCAGTTGCTAGTTTGTTGTAATTAGGCTAATAATATTTACCGCTACATTGCAGTTGAGATTTATGTTAGACACAAACAAGATAATGAGAAACACACAGAGAAGAAGAGAAAGTGTTTTGGCCTTGCGGGTAAGCATATGTAAATGTAACATTAGAATGGCAGAGGAGGTGCGTGTGCTGTTATTGGCTACATTCATCACGCTAAGCTAGCAGGTCTGTTACTGTGTCTGTAAAGCACAAAACAGAAAGGAGAAAACAAAGAGACAAAAGGTGACAGAGTGAATAAACAGCTTGAAAGATTAGCTTACATCTGAAAAAGCGGCTTTTGAGGGTATATTGCACTTTCGTTGTTTCTGTCTTTCTAAATCACCCTGTGTGCTGCTATCAACGGCAGTTGTCTAATGCTGCCTTCAAGTCATGTTGTTATGATCAGATTTAGATGATGAGCAAATGCCGCCAAGGTCGTAATTACCAGTGGGAAGCTCAGGATTTTCTTTGAGCCCTGACTTTACAAGTGGGGGGCAAGTCAATTAAAGCATCATGATGTTGGCTAATTGGTAATGCTAATAAATAAGTTTCATTGTGCTAGCCTGTTGGTTTCATTTCATGTACTGGTTAGGAATAATAATAAAGCTAGAAGTTCTACTCATTTAGTGACAGACTTGTAGAATATACCTCCCAATTTCCCAATATTCTCTGTGGCAGAGCACAAATGCTAAAATACACAGATTAGCATTATTACACAGCTAATGCACAACCTCTGCTCTTCATTTTCTGTCTTTGTTGGGAAGTAAAAATATGATACGTCCATTTTATATGAACAAAAACAACTTGAACACACAACACACTGTACAACACATTACAACTTGTAGGTAACTTCTCAAAAGAACTCTGTTCTAAACTCTGTAGTTAGCGGCTTTGTTTATTACCAGCAAAAGCTGAAAATGAAATGGAACCTTACAAGTGACAGTTCTTGGGTTGATCTACATAAACATCAATTCTGTACATCACAAATATAACAATCCTCATATGAAATGTTCAGTAAACTGGACTCACAATTGATTCGAATAGAGTTTGCTGTTAGCATGTTGCTAAGCTAACATTGCAAGAATTAAAAAAAAAGGAAAAATGAAAGCCAAGTCTTCAAGTCTGTATTGAAAAATTTACTATAGGATTTATATTTCTCTTGCTACCTGGTCTCATGACAAAAAAATACCTCTGGGAACTTTTTTGCAAGATGTGAAATACTGTACGTATCAATAAGTACATATCACTGCAGTTTCCAACAGAAATTAACACTAGAGGCAGTAAACATCGAGCACTTGTAATCGTTTTCATACACGGTTATGATTACAGCTTCAAATGTTTCGCTTTCCGGATGTTACAAGCTTAACAAGTTTAGGATGCGGAATCCTTGGGTACGAATCCCGTCAGAAACATGACTCACGATGAAAGAGCTGAAAGATGAGAGATCGAAAAACAAGCTAAAATGCCATGCTTGCAATTGCGTTTTTACATTCGCTTTTGTTCCTACTATCGGTTATCGAATATGTCACGAAATGTACATGACGGTACATATTTCACATCTTGCGAAAAAGTTCCCAGAGGTACTTTTTCGTCATGAGTCCAGGTTGTTCTCTTGAGATGCAAAACTCAACTTATCACAGTGCATTCTGGGATTGCTTTTACTGTGAAGGATACATGTAGTGCTACATTGAAACCCAGTCAAAATTAAGTAGCCTATTTTATTTTATTTTATTTTATTTTTTTATTGCTTATCACATCAAATCTGCACCACAGACAAATCAAACAAAGCCAGATGTAACTCGACTGCAGTTATACTGAGCTGGCTTAGTCTGGCTTTGCAGTTCAGAGATTAGTCAATATCTGTGTGATTCCAGCTAAATAACTTTTGTGGTTTGTGTGATCTGTATTTACGCTAATTCACATTGTAAGTTTTATTGCCTTTATTACATAATCTCTGAGCCACATGTCTTCTTTTAAATAGAAAACACACACATAAATCAAAAAAACATAAGCAAAATGCCTTCTGGACATATGCGAGCTTAACAGCTGAGTGTTTTGTTGACAGTAAGACACTTCTCCAGTCATTCCTTCACCAAAAATCGTCCTCCTTCAGTACTTTCTCTGTGTAATCACAATTATTGATCGTTTGGAGGTTGAGTTAGACCTCCGATGTTCTTGTGTTAAGCCAGTTGTTGGGAAATTAGAGGTTATGGAACATATGGAGAAAATAATCAATAACTGAGCCGGCCAGAGTGAAAGAGAGAATGAATTGTGCTTTTACTACTATTATTACAAACTAATGAAGTACATAAACTGCATCAGACTAATATTAACTAAGAGCAAACAAACAAACAATAGGGGCGGTATTCTATCTGTAAGATTTTGATTTAGACCGTTATTTATTCTTGTAGTTCTCAACTGCTTTTTCTCCAGGATCCATTGGCAACTCAACACAGTATTAAACTTGCAATAATTAAACCTAAAATCAAACACTTCGCACACATTATTTTGTAATTCTAAATAAGTCTGATTGAATGTACCACCAACAACAAATCATATACGGAAAGCATTTTTATCCTTCCTCTTAAAGTTGATATGAGTATTTAATAATTTTACAACTGATTTATAATATTTTCATTTACCTTTTTTTTTTTTTTTAAATTTACCTTCAGAAAAGACATGTGATCCAATTGTGATTGGTAAGTAAAATCAAGACTGTCATCACACACAAAAAAAGAAATTATTTCACTTATCAATAATATTTATGATAAACATCTTGCCCACACTCTCAGAGAAAAGTTTTGTTTTAGCTAAAATGAGACTACCCACATATCCTTTTTAAATATTCCACCCTGACCTCAAAGATCGGAATACATAAATAATGAAGAGTGGGGAGAAAAAAAGGGATGCAGTGTCTTGCAAACTTCATCTCTCACAGATGTGAATGACAGTTTTGATTGGCAGAGGATGCACTAACATTAAAAGTATGATTACTGCCGTCTCAGTTTTTTTTTCCTTCATTTTTTTTTTGGATTAAGAATATCAATACCAGCCGCTGTGTGCTTAATAACAATCTTATTTGAAAAGTGTGGTGATGAACGAACAAAGCAAACCATCAAGAAAACGAAGACATTTTCTGAAGAAAGTGGCAAATACCAATAACAAGTGAAGGATGGTGGAATGATGAAGAAGAACTTCAGACAAAGATAGATGGTGTAACAAAATTCTTTGAAGTATTATGTGACAAATTAATGAAAAAAAAAAAAAGTTTTTCTGTTCTACATAACTGAATAAAAGTAGTTCCAGGGAGTGAAAGACTGTAAAACAGATGTAAAATCTAGGAATTTGATACTCTATTGTCTCTGTGGGCTTTATGCACCCAACTGTCTCCTGAGCAGGAAGTGAATTTTTTCTCACTTCCTGTTTTGGAGAGAAACAATTTGTCAGTCTTAGCTCATCTCACCCTCAGCAGGGAAGTTTCATATCATGTCGTTTCAGCCCCCTGAACTCATGTTATTCCTCTCTATGAAACAGATTATGGAAGTTTGTGATCAGATAAAACATACTGCTTAAATAAAACTCTAAAATACTCTCATGATATAAAACTATCACTTTTAATGCAAAATGGGACAGTCACGGAGGTGGTTACTGTTATTAGATAGTGTATATATACTGAAAAATATTATATAGAATTGTTTATAATACAGTATATTACTGTATTTTTTTCTCCCAAAAGTATGAATTTTCCAACTTTTTAATTGATTTTTTTATTATTAGCCTTAGGGTGGAATACGGCTGGTAAATGTTTTTACAGTTTTTTTGGACATTCACCCACTTTATAGAATGGATAATATGCAGTAGGGCATCTATATTGCTTGAGGGACAAAAGTTCGCTGGGGATTGTTCTGTGTTTCATTATTAAACCAGTTAAGATGCCATGTGAAAACCCCTAACAGGAAACACTTGAGTCACCATACAAAATCTCTACCCCGCGGGTTTTGCACGTACACAACACAAACACTTACTCACACACAAACAATAAGACATGCCAACACTCTGTGTGCAGCAAATATCCTCTGCCCTATCACTCCGGGGCATCACAAGCAATAATAACAATCTCATATCTTTCAAAATGTTCCAACACATACACACAAAGAATACACACACACATTTGGGGGGGTGGGGGCTGGGTGGTCAGAGGTTAAGGTTTGGAGGTAAACCTTTATATTCTGCTATGGGAGAAATGGGATGTTTTAGCTGTAGTGGAAAAGCGGAATGGATATATTTGATATGATGTGTGTGTGTGAGATTTTTTTTTTTTTTTTTTTTTCCCCCCCAGGTCATGTTCACAAAACTCTCCTCTCAGTGGTGTTATATAGTAATGCCATTTCAGGGTCTAATCCCTTCAGAGAGAGAATTGGGAAAAGATAGAGAGATTTAGAGAGAGTAAATGAGATGGACATATAAGGCTTGAAACATGCATTAATGCATTAATAAAATAATGCATTCTTGCATTAACGAGGTGAACGTAGTAAACCTCCAGTACTCAAGGGAGCGATAGAGTTCCTCTCAGATGTCAATGGCATTAGCTATAAATTGAATTTTAAAGCTTATGCAATTTTTTTTAAAATGTTTAAATACTATTATCTCAGTTTAATATGTTAAGGGAACTATTAAGCCATTTGTATGACGATTTGTACAAAAACTGCCTGTTCCTTTATGACAATGAACCATGGTTTTATTGTAGTAAAAGTGTAGTCAATTAACCATGGTTTTTTGGTATACTGATTACCATTTGTATAAACACAGTTTTACTACAAATACCATGGTTAAACTATAGTTAGTGTAGCAAAACCATGGTTAATTTGTGGTTACCATGTTTTTTTTTTTGGTTTTATTTGTAGTAGAACCATGGTTAATTTTCCTAAGGGTTGTGCTATCAAAAGAGCTCTAGTTGCTTTCTGACCATATGGGGGAGTGTATATTTTACAGGATTTCAGACACTTGTTTCATACCTTTGTACATGCAATCTTGCATTAATGAGGTGAACAGTAAACCTCCAATACTCAAGGGGTGATAGAATTCCTTTCAGATGCCAATGACATTAACTATAAACTGAATTTTAAAGCAGATGCAATTTTTTTTTAATGTATATATTCTAATATCTCAGTTTAATATGTAGAGGCAACCATTAAGCCATTTGCATGATGATTTTACGAAAAGTGCCTGTTGCGCTACCAAAAGAGCTATAGTTGCTTTCTGACTGGTCTAGCATGGCAACTTTGGCTCAGCCAATGGTGCCAGTTTGTGTCAGGAGATGGGAGAGTGTTCATTATTTTTTTTAGAAGGTTTCAGAATGCATTCTTGCATTAATGAGGTGAACACAGTAAACCTCCAATACTCAAGGGGGCCACAGAGTTTCTCTCAGATGTCAGTGACATCAAGTTGATGCAGTTTTTGGTCACACTTTATATTAGGTGGCCTTAACTACTATGTACTTACATAAAAAAATAAGTACAATGTACAATTGTGGTCATATTGTACTGCAAAACACTTTTGCTGCTATTGAGGTGGGATATGGGTAAGGTTAGGGACAGGTTTGGTGGTATGGGTAGGTTTGAGGGTGGGTGGAGGTGTAAGGGATGGGTTAACTGTAATTATAAATGTAATTACAGAAATTAATTACAGATGTAACTACATTTTTAAAAATATAAGTACAATGTAAAAACATGTATGTACACAATAAGTGCATTGTATCGAATGATTAATTTAAATGTAAGTACATAGTAGTTAAGGCCACCTAATATAAAATGAGACCCATTTTTTTTTTTTTAATGTTTAATTAATCTCAGTTTAATATGCATAGGCAACTACTAAGCCATTTGTATGACAATTTGTACGAAAAGTGTCTGCTTCGCTATTAAAAGAGCTCTATTTGTTTTCTGACCGGTCCAACATGGCAACTTTGGCTCAACCAATGGTGTCAGTTTGGGTCAGGATTACTTTTTTTTGCTTGACCAATGGCAGACAGTGGAGTGTTTCAGACACTCTGTTTCATACCTTTGTACATGTGTTCTTGTATTAAGCTGAACGCAGTAAACCTCCTATACACTAGAGGGTGATAAGATTACATTCAGATGTTATGACATTACCTATAAACTGAATTTTGTATGGAATTTGTATAAAAAGTACAGCTTTCTGACTGGCCCAATGCAGCAACATTGACTTAACCAATGGTGTTAGTTTGGGGCAGGATTATCTTTTCATTCAACCAATGGTAGATGAGGTTTGTTGTCATTCACATTATACATAAGAATATTCATTACCGGCGGTAAAATTGTTTGCTTATTCCTTTAATCAGCATGGAAAATACTCATTTTGTAGCTTTTAGTCACAATCTGTTCCATTCACCACTGAATATTCCAAACAATTGTCAAGTTAAATACCTGTGATAACATTGCTGAAAACAATTGAAGCTATTTCACATGGTAACATGCTATCTTCAAACATTTAAGAGAACATCACAAATTAGATTTGTGTATCTAGAAACATTTGTGTTTGCATATGCTTCAGGCCTAAGGAAGACTAAACCGATAGGAGAGAGTGACAGAAAGACACAAAACACTCTTTAAGCTTATGTAAGTTCAGTCAGAGGCCAGACGAGAGACAGAAGGCGGGAGTAGGGGGGTGTTGCTGGAGAAAAAAGACAAGAAAAATCAAGAGGGGACCGAGAAGGGTAAAATAACCGTGAGTACATTCAGTTACACATTTTTCAGTTCAATAAAATGGCCATAATAATGATGTGTGAGAACTAAGCCAAAACACACACATGCACACACACTGATGTAAGTGGTCATCTGTTTCTCATTATAGTGTGGAATCCTTCCCATCATCTTTTCTGAGCTTGTGAGCATTTGGAACAGTTCCTGTGTTTGACACTCACACACACACACACACACACACACACACACACACACAGAGCATGTTTTGCAGTATTTGGCTTTGTGTTTTAAGTCACCATGACTTGATTTAAGCGCCTCTATAAATGCAGAGTTTCACTGTGAGAGTGTTTTGTTAAATCTGTGTCAGCCGTCTTCCATTCGCTATGCATTACACTCTCTCTCAGTCTGGCTCTCTCATTTTTAACAATGTATATAGGAGCGGAATGATGGCAGAGATAGAGAGATGTTCTGAGCATAGCAGAGCTAGGACGTCAAGAGTTCAAGGTTCAAATGCAAACTAGTTTTAACAGCCCTTGGCATGTAAGCTAGATTGACTCACTCCCACACATTCCTATCTATCCACCCACCCATTTACCTTGCAAACTAAATCATGGCATACCATGGACTTGTATTGTTTTTACTTAAAGCTAATTCTAATAAGGCTACTACAAACAAATCCTAACAGTACCTCTAAATACACACATAGAGTACTGTATATTATATGTATATACAGTAGTATATATACTAATCCAAAAAGAAGTATCTTATGCTTACCAAGGCTGCATTTACTTGATTAAAAATACAGTAAAAACAGTAGTAATTTGAAATATTACAATAAAAAAGGTTTTCTATTTCAATATATTTTGTAATTTATTGCTGTTTTGGCAAAGCTGAATTTTCTGAAGCCATTAATCCAGTCTTCTGTGTCACATGATCCTTCAGAAATAATTAATGTGGATTTGGTGCTCAAGAAACATTTCTTATTATAAAACATTATTATAAAACTGCTGTGCTGCTTAATATTTTTGTCGAAACTGTGCTAGATATTCCCCCCAGAGTACTTTGATGAATAGAAAGAACAGCATTTAGTTAAATATAATATATAATTTTTTTTTGTTTGTTTTTAATCATACTGACCTCAAACTTTTGAATGGTGGTGTATATACATCATGTTGTAATCAGGTACGATGCAATTAATTTGTCTCTTCATACTTAAAGCAAAAATGCTGCACATTGCGAAATATCTCAGCCAATCAGAACATATTTATTGCTTAATATATTATGAAAACTCATTGGGGGCTGTACATCACGACCTGGCAAAACTAAGAACAAAACAATTGCGCATTGCTTGTTGTGGTCATGGCTGGTATTTCTATATAAATAAAACTACAATAACTATTAAATAATTAACCGTTTATGCACGTGTCTTTAAATAAAATGAAAAAGCACAGTCACATAGTAAAAACATAGTTAAAAGGTGTTGTTTCATATTTGTGCGCCTGCAACTTTATGAGCTATTCCAATTGATAATTAAAGCTGCAAGCAGCGATGAAAGGGCCCTCGCACCCGGGCTCACCGCAATCACGTGGCCATAGGAAAACAGGGAACAGCGGGCAATATG
>JAFVLL020027418.1:0-73205 GCA_021397915.2 Tor tambroides
ACTAAGTGCAAATAACTATAGATTCTATTTACACTATGTTAAAATAGCAGGAATTTCTGCTATTTATACTAATTTCAAATAGTGGCAATTATCTGCACCTTAGTATTGTAGAACATTATAAAACAGTATGCAATAATAACATTGAGTGTAAATTATAATTTTAATTCAAATTATTAAATGGGACAATATAAGCCCTCCCTACACCTACACGATGTGATATGAGATTTGAAAATGGAGGGGAAAAAAATGTTCGGTAAAGGGCGGAATCGAACCCGAGTCGATCGGATCAAAAATGACTTCCGCACGCATTTTACTGTCTTGGCCAATGGACTTGTTAATGAACAAGCCTCTTTTTGTAGTAATATTACATTGATGGGCGGAGTTAGTGTAAACAGCTTTTGCCGACGTGGCCTATTTGCACTTAGTCTAATAGACACTCTGTTTTTAAATAGTGAACTGATGTTCAGCTGTTCTTTTTAATAGTCAACGTATTTTCGAGTCATCCTCATAAAAGCCCTGTAAACACTGTCACAACACAAAGACACATCTTTCATTTCATCAAGGTGAATGCTCACTAACTGACACAGTCATCATGTTTTCAGGCCATTTCAAGTTTTATTTTGACGTGAAACATAGCAGTGATATATGCGGGTGAGTTGTTTACTTGATATTTAGTAACGCCATCATTTTCTTCATTCAGGCCGAGAGTTCGCACGAAAACAAGAGGCGGGATTTATTGCATGAACCAATCACATTCAGTCATAACCGACCATATCCAATCATATCGCGATGGAGACATTTCTGCTCAAAAGGACGGCAGGAGTTTGTGTTTTCGGTTAAAGTGCGCAACTGCGTCGCTTTTACAAGCGTGAATTAGGTTACTGCATTGCATATATACCAGTTTTTTGCCACTATTATTATTGTAAATACACTGACAAATAAAGTAAGCTGTTAAAACTTAAACTTGAGATTTATACTGGGGCACAGAAGATTTATACCTACTGGGCCACAGAAGATTTATACTGGGGCATGTGCCCCAGTAAAAGGGGTCTAGCAACGCCCCTTGAAGCTTCAAAACCTTTGCAAATCTTTTTTTTTTTTTTTAAGAGTGGGTCGGATCGCTTATCAAACTGAAACCACAGTCAATTAATCGATAATATTAGGCTGATTAAAAAACATTTTATAGGCACTTCTTGTTTAATTGTATGTGTGTATATATATAGACATATTTTAAAAATTCATAAAAATATAAAATCAAATTGTTTTCTGCAAACTCCACCAGATTCTTGTTCTGGATCTCCCCAAGTACCACTGAAGTGATTTTCATGTTGTTTTACTGTATCATTTTTTAATAATTGCATACCAAAGTCAAGATAAATGCCATTTACTACCTCACTGTATTACATATTTTAAAAATTCATAAAAATATAAAATCAAATTGTTTTCTGCAAACTCCACCAGATTCTTGTTCTGGATCTCCCCAAGTACCACTGTGGTGATTTTCATGTTGTTTTACTGTATCATTTTTTAATAATTGCATACCAAAGTCATGACAAATGCTATTTACATTGCTGTATAGACATATTTTTTAAAAATCATAAAGATATAAAAACAAGTTGTTTTCTGCAAACTCCACCTGATTCTTGTTCTACATCTCCTCAAGCACCACTGTGGTGATTTTCATGTTGTTTTACTTTATCATTTTTTAATGATACAGTATAAAATTATACAGTATAAAATCCTCTTAGATTCCAGTGTTTCTGATGAAACCCTGCTGAGACAAGTAATAAGAATTACAAGTGATGAAAGTGAGAGGCAACGCCGGCTGGGTCAGTCTACTCGCCATAAGGTGGTACATGCACACAGCACACAGTTTGAGTCTGACAGTGGGGCTAAAGAAATGGTGAGAGTGGATGAGACGACAAAAGATAAGACCATTCAGCAGCCGAGGGTACAAATAGAAGATTTAACTACTGCAGTGGACTCCTTGAAACGGTCTGGAATGCCAAAATTTCCTAACTCATGGCACGAGTATAGTGAATCACAACCTCAAAGACATCAGCAACCACCTCAACAGCCCACTTTCGACTTTCAGCATCCGACACCATTCCTACCATCTGCCATGCCACTGTACAATCCAGATACACAGGTGCAGTCTCAGACCCAGTATCCATCACAGCATCAATACAGGTCAAGACCCCAAACACAATTCTCTTCAAAGACAGCGACAGTCAAGATGCAACAAATGCATAGATAAAAATGTGACCACTTGCAGCCATTGTTTTATATGCGGCGCAGAGGGACACAGAGCAGGAGATTGCCTTCGGAAGTCAAGAAACCAGGGAAATGTGGAACGATCTCTGCAGAGGGACAACCAGTGATCGAAGTTAAGTATCCGTCCCAATATGAAATGTTAAAAGCTCCTACAGCTACTTCGACTTTGTCAAAACAAATCCACAACATCACATATCCATACTTACCAAATCAGTCTGATCAAATGTTGCTCAGCTTGTAGGAGAAAAGTGTCTGTTGAAATGTACAATGAACGGTTATCCTGTCAGTGTTTTATTAGACACAGGAGCCCAGGTCAGCATTATGGATTATAATTGGAAAGAAATTTACTTACCTCACACAAAGCTTCGCCCACACACAGAGATTACTGACTCACAGGAACTGGAGGTCAGAGATGTAAAAGAGGACCTAATACCCTTCCATGGTTGGGTGGAGATTACTCTTAACCTTCTAGGGAATGAAGACCCTAGACTGGCTATACATGTTCCTTTTCTGGTAAGCAGGATTGGCTTAGAAAGACCCATTCTGGGGTTTAATGTTGTACAAGAGATTATAAGAGGTGGTGAAAATCGAACTCAAGCCTTGTTCACTCTAGCCAGACTCCTCAGCACAGCAATGGAAATTGAAGAAGATAAGGCCAATGCTCTTGTAAATCTCATTCAGTACCAGGAAACTTCAAATGAGCTAGATTTGGATATCCAGGTCTCAATAAATGTTGGACCCCAAGACGTTGTTATCCACTCAGGTTGTGTCACTCATGTTAAGTGTCATGTTCCAAACAACTTCAGTGTCACCAGTCTGATGGTGCTGTTCGAACCTGTCATGGAGTGTCCACAGTTGGACCAGTTGATTGTTGGCGAGGGACTTTTGAAAATTCAAAATCCACAGAACCCATATGTTCAAATACCTGTTGGCAATCAAACTATGCATAGCATCACACTGCCCCGAAAGACAACACTAGGGAGCATTCAGACAGTCAGAAAAGTAATTGAAACTGATCAAGCAGATTTTCAAATTTTGTCTGTGGAAGTAAACAGTATGGACACCCTGGCTGGTACCAAGAATGAAGGAAGAAATTCTACAACACTCTGGCACCCTCCAGTTGATTTTAGCCACCTCAGTCAAGAACAGCAAGAGCAGGTAAAATAATTGCTTTATGAAGAGTCAGCAGCTTTTGCACGTGATGATGATGACATTGGATGCATTCCTAGCCTGCAGATGGCAATCACATTAAAGGATGACATACCTGTGCAAAGAACATATGCCTCTATACCTAAACCACTCTATCAGGAAGTCAAGGAGTACATTCAAGACTTGTTGGCTATTGGTTGGATTGTTAAGTCCAAGTCACCATACTCTGCTCCTGTTGTATGTGTAAGAAAGAAAGATGGTTCACTTAGACTTTGCATTGACTATCGTTCACTTAATAAGAAGACAGTACCAGACAGACACCCTTTGCCTCGTATACAAGACATAACAGATACTTTAGGGGGTTACAGCTGGTTTTCCATCCTTGATCAAGGTAAGGCATACCATCAAGGGTTTATGGCTGAGGGATCCAGATATTTGACGGCTTTCATTACACCATGGGGGTTATATGAGTGGGTAAGGATTCCTTTTGGGCTGACCAATGCACCTGCTGCATTCTAAAGAAGCATGGAAGAGATGCTGGACTCCCTTCGAGATGATTGCTGCATACCTTACCTGGATGACATACTCTGTTATGCAAAGACCTTTGAAGACCACCTTGAAGGGCTTAGAAGGGTATTAAAAGCACTACAACAACATGGGGTGAAACTCAGACCAAAAAATTGTGAATTCTTCAAAAGAGAGGTTCGCTATGTGGGACGACTCGTTTCTGGTGAAGGTGTCCGCATTGACTCCAAGGACCTCAATGCCATTTTGTCACTGAAAGAAAAGTCACCAAACACCATTGGAGAGGTACGAAGATTGCTGGGATTCTTAAGTTATTACAGAACATACATCCAGGACTTCTCTAGAATTGCCAAACCCATCTATGATCTTCTGAAAGTAAAGAGCAATAATGCACACGGAGTGATGAAAAAAATCAATAAAACCGAAGGGAAAGGTAACCAGCTTCCTTCTAAAACACCAGTGGTCTGGACTGAAGAACACAAGAACACCCTGGGAACACTGATTGACATTCTTACCCATCCACCTGTCCTGGCTTATCCTGAGGAAATATAGATGCTGACACTCTCTCTCGTTGTCCTCTGGACATAAAACAGTATGTGGCCTCATGTTCAGAGGAAATGTCAGTTGATGCAGTTCGTGCAACCTGGGAAGGGAGCCAGGTAGCAAAGAAAAGGGATGTAGCCTTGATAGCTACTCTCATTACAGCTCAAGACTCTGATATTACAAACACGTGCCCAGAATTATCTCACTATGGTTTTCTGTCAACAATACATCATAGTGAGTTACAGAGAGCACAGAAAGAAGATCCTGCTATTAAGGAAATAATCAAACTTAAAGAAAACAACCAAACTCTCACCAGGGAAGACAGAAGAGGGTTGCATGGCCCAGCCAAGAAGTTATTACATGAGTGGCAAAAACTACACATTGACAATGGCTTGCTGTATCGCAAGACCACTCATCGGAAACAACTAGTCTTACCTGCTGAATTTAAGAAGAAAGTCCTGAAGCATCTTCATGATGATATGGGTCATGTGGGCACAGAAAGGGTGATACATCTGGCAAGAGAGAGAGATTTTACTGGCCACATATGAAAGTTGACATTGAAAATTATGTCACAAGAAGATGTTCATGTATTAAGCAAAAGAAGCCTGTTACCCATGAGAGGGCTCCAATGGGAAGCATCACAACTACTTTTCCTCTTGAACTCGTTTCCATAGATTATCTCCACTTGGAGAAAAGTAAAGGTGGTTTTGAGTACATACTGGTTGTTATCGACCACTTTACCAGATACGCTCAAGCTTATGCAACCAAGAACAAGTCTGGAAGAACAGCAGCCGAAAAGATATTCAATGATTTTATTCCACGATTTGGATATCCAAATAAGTTGCATCACGACCAAGGAAGAGAGTTTGAGAATGAACTGTTCAAGACCTTGAGTAGACTGTCTGGAGTTGGACATTCAAGGACCACCCCTTATCACCCCCAAAGCAATCCTGCTGAGCGATTCAATAGGACTCTTCTACAAATGCTGAGAACACTCCAAGAAAAGGAAAAGGAGAATTGGAAAGAACATCTAGCACGTGTTGTCCATGCTTATAACTGCACAAGACATGAGGCAACTGGATTCTCACCTTTCTACTTAATGTTTGGTCGATCTCCTCGTTTGCCAGTCGATCTACTGTTTGGACTGAACTTAGAAGAAACAGATGAGTCTCCGACAAGATATGCTGACAGATGGGCTGCGCGAATGAAGGAGGCATACAGAATTGCAAGTGAAAACAGCAGACTGTCAAGTGAAAAAGGAAAAAAATATTATGACCGTTGGTTAAAGGGAATCACTCTGCATCCTGGAGATAGAGTGCTTGTCCAGAATATGATGAGAAAAGGTGGACCAGAAAAACTTAAGTCTTATACATCATTAAAGAACAACTAAATGACAGCCCAGTTTATAGAGTCAGTCCAGAAAATAATCCATCAAAAATTCGTACCCTACATAGAAATCTGCTACACCTTGTAAATGACTTACCTGTTGACCTACCTGTTTTGTCACCTGTATCAGAGATGCCACCTGCAACAGAAAAGGGGAAGAACAGAATGACGAGAAAGACAAGGTCTAAAACAAAGAGAGACACTTCATTAAACAGTGACTGACTCTGAAGACGAAAATACGTACTACTGGATAAGGATGCCAGAAAATACACAGAAAAGAACTCAAAATCTACAACCTATGTGGTCAAAGGAGAGAAAAGAATGGGAAGAACTTACACTTCCGAGTCTCAGAGGACCTGTAAGAAGAAAGAGAGAAAGCAAGCAAAAAGAGCAACCAACAGAAACACAAGAAGATGAAGAATACTTACCTGTAAATGAGGAGCCATTCATACCAGAGAGCATAGATGAGGAATACGTACCTGCAGAAACACAAGCCGATGAAGAATACTTACCTGTAGATGAGGAGACATTCGTACCAGAGAGCATCCATGACAGAGGCATTCCTAATATCCTAACTAATCCACACACAACTACACACAACCCCGCTTCAATAGAACCCAAAAGATCTACAAGACATCGAAGACCAGCACAGAGACTCACCTACTCACATTTAGGTCAGCCATCATTACAGACACACACATCAGTTAATACTTTAGGGTTTAATGGGACACAAGCCATGCCAGCAAGCAGTTATTCACAATACACCTATCCAACACCAACATACATACCATCATTCTACATACCTGTTCTTTTCATACCATACCAGATACTGACACCAATAAATTACCCAATATTTGTCTATTGAAAGATAAAAAGGAACCAACAAACTAATATGGATATTCAAACAATATTTGGAGGCATTACCTTCTTTGTGGGGGAGAGTGTGACCACCCCACATATAGTTTGGGTCACAAATTAAATTATTTGTATATATTTCACTTTATTTGTATTTATTTCTATTTATATAAGTTTTATTTAAATTACTTAAATGTATTATAATGAGTTTACACTGAACAGTTCAGCTGCATTTTCTGAATTCTGGGTGTCAGTTGAGAGAGTTGAGTTACCGTGACGACTGCAGCGCATCCTCAGACAACAAAGAGGACCGTGAAAGCAACCACTAACTCTTGTCGCTCTCATTTACTACTAAGCTGATTACTGCTTACAGTCTTCCCGACTGCCCGGGACCTGTAACATTACTTTAATTAATAAATTTAAAAATCAAATCCAATATTTAAATATAATTAATTTTAATATGTAATGTGCATTAAATAAAAAAAACAATATGTCTAAAGATGTGTCTTGCATAACTAACAACAATTTTTTACACTGTAGTTATTTTGGGGGGTTTTTTACAAGTCAGATCTGCAAATACAAACAGCTCTGGGTTTCAGATGCCCTGCAATATTGGTTTCACATCATGAGCCCACAGTGAGTCAAACTGTATCTTACTCGATGTGGGTGTCCTACAAAGAAACCTCAGATATGTGACAAACAACCCAAAGTTCACAGCGAAACATCTGAGGACGCGTCTTGCACGGAAAAAGGCTGTGGTCATGGGTCTACTGTACGAAAAACACAGCACGAGTGCTAAAGGTCTGTTTGAAGCCATCCTGATTTCACAATTCATTCATTTTCCTGAGAAGTCTTGCGCTTACTTGACTCCCTCTCCACGCTGCTCTCCGACGACCACCTGCACGATGAGCTTGTATCTGTCAAAGCCCACATCTGAAAATACAACAACCTGCTGTCACTCAGTACTCTAAGTATCAATCAAAATGAACGTTAGGCCAAAAAACGTATTTTAGTTAAAGTTAAAAAGAAAGAAAGAAAGAAAGTTTCCATGTTCAGTTGTGTGTAAAACGATTTATGACAGTGGACTTTTCTACTTTTTTTTTGCATTTCAACATTAACACATTAACATTAAGACAACAAAATAAAACTATAAGTCCTTACAGACTGAGATATACTTATTAATAAATACATACTACAACAGAGAAACAAAAAGCAAGATATAGGTTACAATTCAATTAAGTAATTTAATTAAATGCACATATACACTGTAGGGGGTTAAACAAAGTCATAATGATTAAACATATCAAATAATTTCCTGGCTTTATAACTTCTCATAATTTTTAACACTTTCAAAATTTTGCATTTGCATCTAAAATAGTTTCATATAAAAAGTATTCATAACAAAGTCTACACTTTTGTCCTCCAAATGTACTCCAAATTTCAAATGTCTGAAGTAATAGAGATAGATAGATCGATAGATAGACAGATAGATACCATTTAGATAGACAGACAGACAGACAGATAGATAGATACCAACCATTTAGATAGATAGATACCAACCATTTAGATGATAGATAGATAGATAGATAGATAGATAGATAGATAGATAGATAGATAGATAGATCTTAATAAGGGTTTAGGTGTTGTTTAAATTTCGTGAATGAAAACCAGGATAATAGCAGGATAGTTTTTAACATTAAGTCAGTATTTGGATATGTCAATATTTGGATATATATGTCTTTCCAAAACATTCCTTAAAAAAACAAAACAAAACAAACAAAAAAAAAAAAAGAAGAAGGAAAGAAACTGGGAAAAAGACATGTCTAGTGACAATTAGACATATAGCAACA
This sequence comes from Tor tambroides, assembly GCA_021397915.2. Lineage (NCBI taxonomy): Eukaryota > Metazoa > Chordata > Actinopteri > Cypriniformes > Cyprinidae > Tor > Tor tambroides. The sequence continues at coordinate 8,583 of JAFVLL020027418.1, forward strand.
CAATTAACCCAGTGAACAGTTCATCCATCCATCACAGCCTCGTTTTCATTAACGAAAAAATAATATGACAAATAACCGGAGTAGCGGCCCGTTTTAAACGCAGTTAAACGACTTATGTAAACTGTTTCGTACCTGCTGAGTAAACAACATTTTATCCCACAAATACGTAATTAAATAACTAAGTAGAGTTACTGTAGTACTTACATCTAACGTTATTTTTTTTTTTTTTTTTTCAGAAACAGACCAGTACCTCTTACCTTTCAGCTTGTTTTTAATAGCGTCTGCTATAGATCTGGATAATGTGGGAACCTCCTCTGGATTATACTGCACTCCGTACAGCTGCTCCCTCAGGATTTCTCTAATACACTCTTTCGCCACTCCTGCCTTGAATCTACAGGCAAAATGAACAAAAACGGTATTTATATGTAACATAGTTTAGCGGATGTGTATGTAAACATTTCTTCATAAATGCGGTTCGAAGCACTGAAAGCCAACATTAAGCTTAGCTAGCTGATATTTTAGCCGGCTAAGTTCATTGTGAAACGTTTAAAACAAGAACAAGATCGTCTTACTTGTCTTTATAATTCGGTCTAATGAGATACGTATTCGCTCCGGCGTCCATGAATGCAACGGTACTTTCTCTTTAGTGCTTTACCGTGGTTGTCATAACAACTCGGTTTCATCCGGGGAACGGTCTAACGTGATGGCGTCATGAGCAACCGGCTGCGTTCACTTCAAACCATGAGGTACGTAAACGTTCGCAGCGTGATCTCCAGAAAGTGCATTCCGACTTAAAAACATATTTAAACGTTTGCGTTGTCTTTAGTCTGTTTTCTAGAAAAAAATAAAAATAAAAATACAGAAATAAATAGCTTAAATACATTCATATTGAGTCTGGAGGACATATAGGCTAATAGTTATCAAACACATTGGAACCAAACGTTAGCAAGAGTCACCAAAAGTTCAGTGTGTTCTTAGAACAGGGGAATGTTCCGTAAGTTTAGGTAAGTTGCTTTAAATGTTTATGTTTTTAAAATGTGTTCTAATTGTTATAAATTCAAGCATCCTATATGTTACAAGTCTGTTTTCTGACAGATATACTGACACAAACACTTCCTCTGTGGGATTGTGAAACTCAAGGTGGTCTGTCGGTGGTCTTGTGGTGAGATGTGTGAGCATGTGATGAGAGATTAAATGATTTGACAAAAATCACACACACACACACACACACACACACAAAATGCCACAATCACATCACAAATATGCAGACCTAAACTAATATAGAGGTTTTTAGAACATACACTGTTTATTATAGCAATGGCGATTTTATTTATTTATTTTAAGTTATTTGAAATGCCTCTACTACTTTTATTGGTTTCTAGAGATCTGAAAGTGAACAAAAGGAAAAGAAAATCAAGAAAAAAAATGTGATGACATTCAGTTCCTGTCTGTACCTCCCCCTGAAAGACGTAGGTTTTCTTCTAAACAGCATGTTAGTGAAAAGCATAAATCAGCAGAAACGGGAAGACGTTTGCATCTCCAGTGCCTGCCTCCTGTGTACACTTGCTCCGTTTCCATCTGCAGCATGAAGCGTGACCTCAAGGAACTCGTACTTTTTTCATTCATGTTGTACTTGATTCTTAACGGTGAGTAAAAGAGGTCACGATCACTTTTGGGTTTTGTATGTCCTCTCCGTTGAGTTCTCGTTCCTGGCTGTTGATTTGTATGGTATTTTCACTTCAACTTTGCGAAATGTTTTTCACATTATAAGACAATATCAACCTAAGAAATCTGAACGCTTTTGTGCACTCAAGTTGGTGCAAATGCTTAAAAATGTCTCAACTGAATTGCATTACATGTCAAATATCAATTTTTTTTCTTCATTTTGAACAATACAGTAACGAGATGAATAATTGTGCTTTTACACTTGCATTTTTAAGTGTTTAAAACTTTTTGAGTCACATTTATTGAAAGGATTTGTAATATTGTACAAAAAACAAGACAATTGAAGTACCAAGAAATTTCCTTTGACTCATGGAAAATGTGAGCGAGATCTGCAAAACAACAGCTCTTTCTTCTTTTGAAGAGATTCATACCTATATCTTACCATCAATGAGATAACAGTGAGTAGGTTTATTTAACGCTAAAAAGAAACATCATGACACAGACTGTTTGAGATTGCAGTTTTCATGATGTAAGGTGAATTTTTCTTCTTTATAGACACAAAGGTTGAAATCTCATTGATGAACCTTACACTTTCTGTTATTAGCTTTCTGTTGACAAAGTGTCATTTTTATTTCAGTGGAATCAACGCATGAAGTCAATGGTACATCGGAAGAAAACATCGCTGTTAAATTCACTTTACAAGATATTGTTATCGACGAAATCTCAAATAAACCTAGTCTGTACAAAAATGGGAACAAGATAGGAAGTTGCAAACAAATCAGCCCTTGTGAAGAAAAGTTTGCATTCAGTGATGTGGAAAACAGTACTGTCACACTACACATTAGAAATCTTGCACTGGAAGATGAAGGAACATATCATGTTGCAGTGCTTTCATATGGTAAAAACCCTGTTATTGAGAGCAATAAAATTTACATTAAAGTCACAATAGGCAATAAAACAACAGGTACGTTTTCTCTTAAATCCTCAGTGTTGTACAGAATCCATTTAAAATTGTTATCGTTCAGTGAAATATGCATATATATTATGTGCTTTTGCTGTTGTAATTGCCGTTAAGTAAACTGAACAGTTAATTAATAACATTAATAAAAGTAAACTCAGTGTTGCATGCCATTTTAAAAACGAAGTGTTTTTTCTTTCAGAAACTACAACCACAGCTGTGCATGAAAATGTGGTGACTAATTCACCTAAACTGGAGCTATCGGAACAAAAACCATTCTTCATTTTCTTCAGTGCATTAGTCATAATATTTATATGTTTCTTTGTGGGCATATTGTGCTGGCTTTTTAGGACCTATCCAAGAAAACCAGGTAATGTAGTATTTTTGCATTGTTTTGAATCAAATTTCTTTTATTATATGAAACCGCTGATTTTACAGTTTGATAGGATAGGGTGATCTTAAAGATATGTTTTATAATGTTTTTAAGTGTTATTGAATTGCATTGTGCCATCTTATGCTAAATTCAGAACTTTTATTGTACACTACTGTTCAAAAGTTTGGGATCAGTAAGATATTTTTAGAAAGAAATCAACACTTTTATTCAGCAAGGATACATTCAATTGATCATAAATCAAAGACATCAATAATGTTACACAAGATTTCTATTCCAAATAAATTCTGCTCTTTTAAACTAATTTTAAACCAAAGAGTCATAATGGTTTCCACAAAAAATATGAAACAGCAAGAACGAATAATTAAAATGTTTCTTGAGCAACAAATCAGCATATAACAAATATTTCTGAAGGATCATGTGACACTGAAGAGTGATGATGCTGAAAATTCAGCTTTATCATCACAGGAATAAATTACATCTGACAATATATTCACTTAGAAAGCAGTCTTTTTAAATTGTAATAATATTTCATAATATTGTTTTTACTGTATTTTTGATCAAATAAATGCAGCCTTGGTGAGCAGAAGAGACTTCTTTCAAAAACACTTAAAAATCTTACAAACTCTACACTTTTGTATGGTAGTGAATGTTAGTACATAATTATGCTTTCAGGTTTTACAGAATAATGTTTACAAGCCTTGTGCTCAATTTATAAAATAGATGCTTTTTAGATTTCTACAGATGTCCACTTAATGTTCGGTTGCTTTCAAAATCACAGGGTTGACATTTTACGATCGTCCATCACTGTAAAACATAAAATCATTTATGGAGTAGTTCATTACATTTAAAAGGGGAAAAAAAATATGGTAGAAGATAAGGTAACAGGTGTCCATGTTACACATTACATGTACTTACTATTATAATTACAATTAATTATGCATACTTACATGCAAGTAACCCTAAGCCAAACCCTAATCCTAACTATATAGTAAGTACATGCTGTTAATTAAAGGGGACATCACGCACACAGTTTCACCCAATCTCATGTTAATCTTGAGTACCTATAGAGTAGTACTGCATCCTTCATATCTCCAAATAGTCTTTAGTTTTATCATAATTATAAAAGAAAGATACAGCTTTACGATTCTCTCCGGAAAAAAGCCGAGCTCCTGGAGGCGTCGTGTGCGGAGCTAAAGAGTGACGAGCACTTGCGTCGATCGCCAACAAAACACAGACATTTGATGCTGTTTCACTTACCATCTGCAGTTCTGAATCATGACCGGGATCTTTTATAGCTGGGACTTCTCCATCTTTCAGTATTAAACGATGTGCAAATCCAGGGTCGAATTGGGCCTTGTTTATAAAACGTTCGTCAACAAACACACTTGAGAAACTCCGTTGCTGCCTCGGAAAAACAAACTGCATCCACTGTTTACGTAACGCTGGGTTCATCGGGAAGCTGAACAAGGTTATCTTTCCCTCACAACCAAAAACACACTTCTTTAGAGTCATTCCTCCCGAGCGAATCCCGTGCAGCGCAGCCGAATGAAGCGCGTTGATGGGCGTGCTCTCGCTCCGGTCGATGCGTGCACGGACGCGTTCTTCCGGAGAAATGCCCATATAAGGAGTTCCACCATCGTTTACGTCAGCAAGAGCCACGATCGAAAAAAACTCTCCGAAACTTGTACGAACCCAGAAGTGAGATTTTTGGCACAGAAATACTGTTATACGTCAAAATTGTTTTTTGAAATTTTGTCCATGCTTAGCTTGAGAATCCAACTTTTTAACAGTGTAAACAACGCTGAATGCATGAAACAGCATTGTACCCCCCCCCTCCCCCTCCCCCTTTAATATTACTCAGTACTTAAATGTATGATTACACTGTAACAAGGGCACCTTAAAATAGTGTAACATAAGATAAATGATACACAACTTGAAGTTTTAAGTATTTTACATAACACATTGTATCACATTGTGTCACAAATAAAATCTAAAATAAAGGGAAAACTAGACAAAATATCTTAAAAAGGAAATTTAAAAATTAATGAAAAATGTTCAATTAAAATAAGTAAATGTGCACATTTACTAAAATAGCAAAAAGTCCCCCACAAATCCTCATGACAAAGACGCAGGGGAAAAAAAAGACATTTAGAAATAAAAAGTTATTAAATTTTTAATGTTTAAAAAACTGTATGCTAATTGTAACTGTACGGCTTCTCAGATGCAGAAAACCCACCAGTTCACAGCAACAGAGCAACACAAAAGGTATGTTCATGACCCCTCTATTTCACTGAACTACACTTTAAAACTCATTACATTTCAGCTTTGTTTTCTTCACGTTTTGTATGTTATGTCCTGGGCTGTTAACAGGAACAGTGTGGGGCATCTGGTGCTGTGTTTGTCAGCTGTGTGGAGTATGGAGAGTTAGACTTTCAAAATAGACCTGAAAGATATGACAGAGTAAAAGCTGCCGAGGCGACATCAAAGGCCCAGGACGGAGTGGAATATGCTGCCATCATTTTCCCTCAGCAAAAACAGATACCAAGTGGGCGGATGAGAAATAAACAGCAAGTACCTGCCATTAAGTGATAGTCAGACTCATAAAACCATGTTGTCCTCTAAAGTTAGTCTGTTTTAATGTTTGCTCATGTAAAACCTAATATATATACTATTTGGGAGTTTTATATTATATCATCACAAACTGCCACATAAGTCATCTTCTCACTGTTAACCAGTTCATAATGATACTGTAAACGTGCCACAGAGTTTAACACTGAGTCATAGTGAGGTGCTAACCATAAAGAAACATGAGGTACTTAAATATATTTGTACAGTATTAAGCAACCCAGGCTCATTGGAAAGAACGTGCCTTGTCTGCAAAATGATGTTATGTTGGTTTGTTTCACATTTAGCAAGTGAAACAAACCAACCTTTCCAAGTGAAATGTCCAGTGAGTGGTGCTAAAAGGGCGTTCAATTTGATGTAAAACAGATTAATGTAAATTTGGCAATATTTTATTGAGTTGGTTGCAGGGCTCTGAACCGGTTCAAGGAACGAAAACCGAAAACGAACGAAATTTTGACAGGAACAAAACCAGAAACGAAATCAAATTTTATAGTTCCGAACAGAATCAAAAATTTGAAATGGCCATTAACCGGTTAATAACGTTATTTTATCGTTCCATTTAATATTTGAAATTTTCTGTCAACCAATCATGAATTCAAGTATAGGCTATGGCCTACAATGCAAATGTGGCGCTGACGCGTCCAACGCGTGAAATGCCAGCCCGCGCTCAGCTGTGAAGTCGTCATAGGTAAGTCGCAATGCACCGGCGTTAGAGTTTATCTGAGGATAGTGTAAGATGGATTCAACAGATCGCACGCACCTGCAGCGCTTCTGTGAACGGAGAAAACAGAATAAAATAGGCTATATGCACGAAATATATTTCACTTAAATCATTGACAGATTAACAAAACGAAAGAAAAAAAAGAGCTGAGTTTTGGTTTATTGTGACACGATCCAAAGTTCACGAAAAGAAAAACGACAGCAGAAAGTAGTTTTCTTTACTTTGCAAAAGCTTGACATTTTTGAATGTCTTGCTTCTATCTGTACCAGTGGCTATCGCGTCGGCGCTTGACGCGGACACAGACAGCATATTTTTGCGATATTGCAGCCTGTTCATTATCAAAATACAGTTAAAGGACCATATAATAAGTAGCACTGCTCCGTTGTACAATCTGTTGCATTCAGCGTGACCACTGATATGCGAAGGATAATGATCGATGCAAGTGAAGCACAAAGCCTATTTCATAAATAATAATATTTTAGCATCACCTTAAATTAATTTGTTTTTGGCTTTACATTTATATAGCCTAAACCTTTTAAATCGCCTTAACTTTAGAGGATTTGTTGTGGAGAGAAGGGAACTTTAACTGAGTTTATAATGTTTGTAAACATTTTGCTTTTACCGGCATTTTAGCCTACATTATTTCTGAATGTAATCATAAAATGCGACTTAGCCTATGTTTTTTTTTTTCCTCTCAAAACGCAATTTTATAAGAGCGTTTAACAATGCAGCAAACATTTTAAAATATCTTGGAAAAAAATACGTTAATGTCCTTAAAGAGTTAGCAGATTTTTTCTTGTTTAGTAGGCTACATTTGGCCAAAATCTATAAAAGACGATGCTGTATTGGCTATGATTAAGCGCAGCGGGTTAAGATACCGGATTTTCTGTTGTTGTTTTTTCTTTTTTTTTTTTGAGTAAAGAAAACGCTGTACTTTATTATTATTATTATTATTATTATTATTATTATTATTGGCAAAGAAGTTTTTAAAAAAATAACGTTATTAACCGGTATTAACCGGTTTCGGAACGATAATAATACACGAGGAACGCAGGAACAGAAACGTTAAAATATCGATTCTGCTCGGAGTGAACCGATTGAATTTTTTTTCGTTTTCAAGCCCTGGTTGGTTGTTGTATGTATCACTGAAGTCCATGAATGAAATGTCAGGTGGGTGGCGCTAAAAGTTCAATGCTCTACTGCATTTGCAGTGCTGGGTAGATTACTTACAAGTTGTAATCTGTAACTGATTGCAAATTACATGACAAAATTAGTAGTTAGTGGTATAATCCATTACATTACACATTTTAGGTAATATAGGTCCAGATTTACTAAACAAGGCAAATTAGCATGAGAGCGCAATCCCATAAAAGTGCCAATGAGAGTGGAAAGTTCTGCAGGTGATTTACGAACAATGCGCACATTAAAGAACACGGATATAATAAATAATGGTGCAAATACCAGTAAATTGACTAGCACAAATCTTAGTAAATCATGTTGCTTGATTCATTTAAATACTCTCCTCTCATAAATTTTGCATCTGTAAGGTAAACTTCTACAAATGCATATGCAGTAAGGTCAGCCGCCAAAAATAAGTGTCCACACCTTTTCATCGCTGATTTTTCACGGCGCATCTTTAGTAAATCCTGACAGTAGTTTTTTTTTATGCCAAAAGATGGTTTGCGCTGGCACAAGCTGTTAGTAAATCTGGCCCATAATCCACGATAGTGGTAGGCTGTTTTAGAAAGGAACATTTAAAAGATGAAAAAGAAGAATTAGGGAGAAACAACAAATTATGAAATATTTATTGCTATTGTGCGAATAATATGTAATCATGTAATACTTAAAAAGTAACTGTAGTCTGATTATGTATAATTTAAATGTAATATAATCTAGTTACAAGTAATTAATTTTTGGAATCTGATTACTTAATCCAGAATACATGTAATCACTTCCCAGACAGCAAGCAGGTTCGGGCCAGATGTGGGCCGGATCTGGGCCAAAACTATGTTGCTGTCTGGGTTACTACCCAGTACTGCGCATTTGAAAATATTGTACCGCCACACCTAACAATAGTATTAATTAAAGCCATCATGAGGTAAAAATGCATTTGCTGAAGCAAGCATGCTATTTTAGGTTGCTACTATAAGTCTTTGAGCTCTTTTTCATGAATTGTGGTTCACAGGACTTGTACCTGAGCAAGTGCAATGCTTTACCAGGTGCGCTACTGAGTAAGTTTACTATGTGACATACACCATACATATGGAGCTGATTATGTGCACAATTCATGCACTGTGGTGAAAGTGTTTTGAGGTCATAGTATCACTAATAGAACTGCGTAAAAAATCGATAATCTGACCCTTTAATCATAATTTGTATGAAAAGGAATGTAAGTTGTTGGTGTTTTAATGACACTAGAGTTCATTGCAACTGGAAACTGCAGCGAGGTGTATGCATAGGTACGTTTGTGGAGTTTTGCAAAAATAGAGGCACGTTTTTTCCAGTAAGCCCATGTTGCAACCACAAGTATATTATTTCTCATACTTGCTCCATCTGTGGTATGAACAACAATGATACCTCAACCTGTGGGGTTAATGAGGAGAGGTTAATGTGTTATTACATGTATTAAAAATAAGATTTACGATTTGATAAAACTGGCCAAAAATCCCCGGGACCTAACATTACGGAGGGACCTGAGTCATTTCGAGACCAGAGATGCGAGAGTGTGGCGGCGAGTTTTTTATTCACAGACACCACTCGCAAGATAAGTTTTGATTTTGTCGTTCTCCTGTTATCATTTTCTTATGCGCTACTAAAATGCTTCTGTGTATCCTAACACTATTTATCTTAATACACAAAACTGCTGTGACTTACATTTTATGTAAACTGTATATGCTGATTAATGCACTGTGTAAATATTGTACTGGAATGAGTTCTGTACTACATATGAATGTATAGCCACAAATGAATATCATAAAATTTGTAAAAATGCTAAACAGAGTTAAAAATATGTCGCATTCTGTAATTTTTGAACAGAAGCATCCTGATTTAGCCATAAAAGAAACAGATGCACTTTACACACCCTCCTGAACGCCAGAGAGCGTTTGATTTTGTTTACTAATGTGTGAAGATTCACATGAGCACGGCCACGAAGATAACATCAGATGTGGCTGCATGTGTTGGCAGTTGTGAGTGGGAGTGTTGGAGTCACGTATACTGTGTTTTAAACCGAGAACTGGAGAAAATGAAAACATCTTTATCTCAGAAATTTCATTCCTTTCATACATTTCAAACCGCAAAATATGCAGATACCGAGAGAAACCTAAGCTGCATGGCGAAGAGTTTCCAGCACCCACACAGGCTTGTCCTGAATATCTAATGAGAAACGCGATATGGCCTGTTAAAAAAATGGTGGGCCGACCTATATCGACGCATGTAAGTTTCACTTATTTTCAGTTTGTAGTGAAATGTTTCCTTCCAGTCAACAAAACCATAGTGCTGGTTAAGCATTTATCGTAGCTTACACCGTGAGTCTCATTTTCCATTGATGGCCCTTATTGAGACTGCATCCTGCTACTGAAGTTAAGGTAGGTCTCTATTACAAAAATTAAGCAATAATATATTTAATATGTTATGAAGTGAGTATTTTCACAATACCCTGTATCATTTATAATACATCTGAAAAAGTAAAAACATTCTAATTATTAGTGAACTTTAGATTTTAGTGGAATTCTTCCAGCTAAAGATAGACAAGTCATATTTATATAGCGCTTTATGTAATACAGATTCAAATCATAGTAAACAGGAAAATAACAGTGTTAAGGTTGCAAAATTAATCAATTATGAAACAAATTTAGTTTCAGCTCTACAGACGACAATATTGTCATTATTTAGCACAATTTAGGTCAATAACAGTGTCATCGTATCAGGTGTGAAACAAACTCAGTTCAACTATAAAGCAGCTCTAGAGAAAAGCATCGTTATTCAGCTGAAGTCAGTTCAATGTTGATTCAATTCAGTTAAATAACAGTGTCGGTGTTGCAAAGTTCATCAGTTCTGAAACGAACTCCATTCACTTTTAAAGCACCACTAGAATAGTGTCATGTCTGGCTCAGTTCAGTTCAAGTTTTTCTTCTAATCTGATAGTGTCATTTCTGTCAAATCAATAGCATAGTCCTTAACAAAGTGTCACTGTACAAGTAAAATAACACTGAGTAATAAGAGGTTGGTATACATCGAGGAATATAAAACAACTGGAAACCTGTATTGACCAGTCAGCATCCAGGACAGGAAATTAGGTGGGTTATAACGTTAAAAAAGTCAAACACATTTATAATCATGCTAAACTTTATATTTGACTGTTGTCAATCCTGAGTAGTAACTGATTGTATGTAATCTGGATTACAGACTCAGATACCAAAAATTTAATACTTATTACATTACATTTTAAAATGTTCATAATCAGATTACAGTTACTTTTATATGGATTACATGATTAAAAGTTATTCGCACAGTGGCAGTAAATTATTCATAATTTATTGATTCATCCTAGTTCCTATTTTTCTCTTTTAATTTTCCTTGCTAAAAAATTGTACTGTCATATCATTTAGCTTCGAATATTCAGAATATAGAATGGCCATGTAAATGTAATGGAAATTGCCATCTATGCTTCTGAATTTGGGGACAAAAGCACCTCTTAGTCAATTATACCACGTATGAGCCAAATAATTACGCAAATTACTAAACACTGCTGAGGTATAACTGAAAAAAATATTTAAAACCAGGAAGACTTTGATCATATCATTGCAATTTCATGTTTAAGTTTGTTCATGTGGTGCAGAGATTGCCAAACTAGTTGGTCAAACCCCTTTGGCCTAAAATATTTACTTGAAGCCCCCCTGAGATTTAAAGTTAATATTTCAATAATTTAACAGCACAGTCACATGTTCACAGTTATCTGATGTAGGTTAATGGTCACATTGCCATGCGTTAATTTATTCATGTTAATTTACATTTTTATTAATTAATTAATTACAGTAGTCATCATTTGAAGTGGATCAAAAAAGTTAATCAAAGTTGTCCTAAGACAAGAACAGGTATTGTTTTGGTTTTAGGACAACTTTGCTGAAAGGTTTTGATCGACTTCAAATGTTGACTACTGTATTAGCTTTTCATTAACTCATAAAACCCCTGCAGTTCTTTCATTTATGCTAGTTATATGAGGAAATCCTAAAATAGTGTAATGTTTAATGCATTTCATGATGTTGATAAAGAATGCAATATATTTTATTTCTTACTTTTTTTTCATAACAATAATCTCATTCAAATCTGTTAACAAGTTTAGTCAAAAGTAACATCTGAATACATTACCTGAAATGAGTAATCTAATTACATTACTGACTACAGCTTTCATAATGTAATTTATAATCAGCAACAGATTACAATCTGTGAGTAATCTACCTGAATGTGTCCCACATTATATTAAGTGTCTTTAACTATGTACTAAATTAAGTAAATTAATATTTGATAAAGTGCACTTATTGTGTACATACACATTTTTACATTTTTTCTACTTTTATTTAAAAATACCTTCCTGTAGTTACATAAATACAGTAACTAATTTCTGTTGTTACATCTATAGCCTAATTACCGTCAAACCTAACCATAACAACAAACCTGTTCCTAACCTTAACCATGTGCCACCTCAATAGCAGCAAAAGTGTTTTGCAATTCAACATGAAACAATATGTTTTCACTAAATACATTTTTCACTTAAAGCCACTTAATGAAGTGTGACCGACTGTTGTTCTACGCATGTGATTTCCTCCATAGCTGTGCTAGTTTAATGTGTCTCATGTCATTTCTTACTCTCCTTCTCACATATTGTCAACTCATTACTGTGGTTTATTTTGCAGTCATGACCAGCTGACTGTACATTATCGCGCACATATTGAGAGCTGCAACTTTTTTAACTGCAACACATTTAATTAAGAAAACTCTATTTACACTTTGCATATACCATGTTGTCCAGTAGGTGGAGGTATAACAACTGTTTCTTCACTGTTCATGTTGATTAGACAGTTATTTATATAACAAATTTTGTGCAGTTTATCAAAGAATTAAGAAAGATTGATGAGTATTCAGTAATAAAAAAGTCTGACCACTGTCTATTATCTTTAATTAGTTGATATATAATAAATGTGTCTAGTTGATATTGTTAGTAGCCTACTGTAGTTATATAGTTCCAAAATTTTAGGTTAAATACATTATAATACAGTTTTAAAGGAATGCACAATGTTTATTTACACACCTATTTAAACGTTTTATTAATTTATTGAATAGTCTATTAATAATATTGATAGATTTATTGATTATGAATCCACTGGTTTATTTCAGTAAGACCAAAAAAAAAAGTTTGTTTCCCGCTTTATGTTTATGTGTGAAATGCAGATTATAAAAGTTTGGTTGTTTGATTAGACATCAATATCATTCGTATACAGTGAAATAATAAATACTATTCAAACATTATTACTGGTCATAAGTGACTTATTCTGCCATAGTCATAGTTACTTTGACTTGTAAAACAGTGTTCACTCTTGTGTTGTAGAAAACAGATACTTACTTGTTACTTTCAGTTTCGTTTTTAGTGAAACAAGAGGTTAGCTGTATATATAGTGGGTAATAATAACAAGGCAGAGCATCATTTCTACAAGGTCTCTGTGAGGAAACAGACATGATATCGCTGTGGAACAGTTCTTTACAGGATAAAATAGACGAGCTTCATGAAGACACTTGGAACATTGAAATCGATGAGACTATTGAGGAACACAGACAAGCTCGTGATTGGCACCAGTTCATTTCTGGCTCTTTTGCACAGTAAGAGCACAACTTTACCACAGTAAAAGATATCAAACATTTCTTTCCACAATGTGTGTTCGTTCAGACCGTGTTAAGATTTATGATGTATGTATCAAGTGTCTTTTGCTTTATTGTTTATTTAGTACAGTATTTCTGGTTTAAAAAGCTTTGCAGTTTGAAGATTTATAGGTCTTACAGACAGAAAGAACAAGTTTGATATAGTAGGCAGGACTGATCATTTTACAACTGAATAGGATCAGTTTTCGATAAATGCCGTGACGTGCTAATTTTTAATGCTGTTTTTCACTATTAATATTCATAGGAAACTGCTAGACATCATTAAGTGAGGTTTCTGAATGACTTGTCTAGAAGTAAAAAATATTGAGATCTGTAAAAACAATACAATAGAGGTACATTAGTTAACGTTAGTTAATGCATTATCTACAGCAACTAGCAATGAGCAGTACATTTGTTACAGACTAGTAGTTAGATCACGTAAGAGCACGTCCATATTTTGTAAATACAATTCAGTTAAGCCATTGGCTAAAATAGGCCTCTTTGTGAGATAGTTTGATGGTTCCCTACATTAAAATTTTTTAAGTGAAATGTAAGAATAACTAATCTAAATTCAAGTTTACATGTTTAGACTTTATGAATGCAATACTCATAAATGCACATAACTGCCACACGCAGTCACTCCCTGACTTACAACTATTATTGTTAAAATGCTACAAAATTTATAGGCGTTATCAGTTAAATTTTCCTACCTGATCTCATGACGAAAATGTACCTGTGGGAACTTTTTTGCAAGACGCGAATTATGCACCAATAAGTACATATCACTGCAGTTTCCAACAGAAATTAACACATCGAGCACTTGTAATCGTTTTCATACACAGTTATGATTACAGCTCCATATGTTTCGCTTTCCAGACGTAACAAGCTTCTGTAGCTCAGCAGCACGGAATTGGATCTGTTCCGGGGGAAAAAACCAAACACTCTTTTAGACATTTCACATCAAATATGTCACAAAACTTACATGGTGGTACATATTGCGTGTCTTGCGAAAAAGTTCCCACAGTACGTACGTTTTTGTCATGAGATCAGGTTGAAATTTTCAATGGAGACTTGCCCGGCCACACACTAGACGATTTTCAAATCTTAACCGATTTTAAAACCAAGCTAGACCACAGACATGAAGATGGTTTCATCCGATTTTTAGCCTTATAATCCTTTGAACGCGCACACTGGATGATTCGACCAGACCGCAAGACCACACACTTGTTGATTGTAGGAATGATTTCACAGTGACACGTGATCTCACAGAGACTCACGAGATCAAACGTGACTAGAGAAGAAAAATGAACAATAATAAATGTTGTCAGCTGGCTCTCTTGGCAAAAACAAAGTATAAAAAAGAATATGGGTGATGTTCTCTGCTTTCATGGCATGTTTGTGGCTGCAATTTTCAGCTATAGAAGCAACATCCGGTAAGTGATGCTTGCTCACTCTCATTGGCTATCGCGGGTATCACGTCAGAGGCAGCCCGATCAAGAGTCGTAAATATCAAACATGTCTGATATTTACGATTTGAGTTCAGGGACGCTCCCTCTTGAGCGGGAGCATTTAAATAATTGTAATGACACCACACAATATAGGATTTTTTGGACAAAAAAAATCGCTTACGACAAGCCACGAATGGGGCCACACCCTTAGATTGCTCAGGCGTGCAAATCGGGCGTAAAATCAGTCTTAAAATCACCTAGTGTGCGGCCAGCCTTAATCAATGACAACATTTTGAAATACTACATAAACTGCCACATGCTGTTGGCACCTATACCCTAGTGGGCAGTGCGCAGACATATGATGCCATTGCATTATGGGCATCCCGAGTTCGAATCCTGGCTCAAGAACCTTTCTGATCCCCCCCTTGCTCCCTGTCTCCTTTACACAGTCATATCATAATAAAGGCAAAAAGTGGCAAAAATGAATCTGTAAAAAAGATATGTCGATTAATTATTGTATTAATCCTTTTAATCCCAAATTTTTCCCAGACATGAAAATATCCAAATGATGTGTCCCTTTGAAATAATCAATAATTATTTTTTGAAATTTTTTTGGAAAAGTGTGTGAAAAATGGTTTTATGGTCGGTCACAATTGGAATAATGTGTGTACTGAATTATCATATTTCTGCAGTCATAAAAATTGTTATATACAGTATCTTAGCCCAGCTATTTTAAACTCTTTGATCACATTCTAAGGTTACTATTATGCATAAAAATACTTTATACAACATTGATAGGAACACTGAGATAAAAGACAAAAAAATAAACCATCAACGTATTTCAAAATTGTTACGTTTTTGTAAAATATAACATCAAATTTTATATTAGTGCTATCAGTATTACAACTTCAATATTGTAAATATTTTGTAACATTTGAATTTTTAATGTAGTGCAATATTTTGTCATTGCAACATTTTAGTGTAATTTTCACTAACAACTGCAACTGGATTTATATTACTTACCTAAGTTCACTGTTATCCCACCGGTCACTATTGTGACTGTCAACATGTTTACTCATTCTATGACCACTCTCAATAAAACTGAATATATGTGAATTCATATATTAATACTACACACCTTAAAGATAATGTGTACCAAAAATATTTGTCATATCTTTGTTAACATACTTTACTAGCCTTTTGTTTCGGAGCTTTGATACAGCCATCATCTTCTCAAGGTGCACACAGGAAATAAACTGCTATGGTCATGTGACAATTTGCACTAACCATGTGAAACTGCACATAAATTGAGATCCTTTTTTTTTTTCCATATTTGCAGGAAGTGCACTAAAACATCAGTCAGTAAGGTTTTTAGAGCTTTATAAATGAAAACCTTTTTTACAGTCACTATTGTGACCGGTGGGATTAAATGGTTTATTCATTAGACATACTGTACTAATGAACGGTAGAGGTATCAGAGTGCACTTAAACTGATCTATTCTCCATTTCATTTGTAGGTTCAGGTGTTCTCTTTGTAGAAAAGGCTGGGGATCTAAAAGAGTACAGGTGCTGTTCCATTTCCACCTGAACACAGCAAGCAATCGAGGAACCATTAAAGTGCGACGCTTCAAACAGAAGTGCAGGAGATGCACCCAAGCTCAATGGGAGGATCCAAACTTCTCAGTGGAAAACATTGATGTGCTGGTTGAGAGACTGGTTAAAAATATCCGCAAGAAATGCTACAGAGAAGACATGGGTCAAACGAACAGGTCCTCAGTGTTCAGTGGCAGAGTTAATGGGCCGCATGAAAGTGCTCACTGTGAAGCCTGTCATAAAGGCGTCTGCAGTCAGGCCAACTGAGACTGATTTAATTTATTGCTCGATGTATCCAATGTAGACATAAATAAATCTTGAAAAAATAATGAGGAATATGATATTTATATATTTATTTATAATTCTAGATTATTGAAAATATTTGTAATATTTTACCAAAAAAAAAAGGAAATAAACATATATTAAAAGGTGTATTAGGTGACTAAAGGCTTTACTGTAACGCAATGTCACAAATGACAGCTGTCGTTTATATTATAATATTAATTATTTATGTCGTACTATTTGTGATAAAGACACAGACAAAAGCAAATTTACCTTCCTCGCTGGAACCGTTCTGTATCAATCCACTAAAGATCCACTCCAGGTTTTTTAATTCCCGCTCAATGGGAGAAAGAAACAGTTTTGTCAGGGCTGAGATTTTCCCACTTATTTTCAAAATCCCATCATGGGAAAAGTTAGAGCCCTGGGTTGCATTTTGAAGACTTTTTTTATAGTCCACCAAGGCCGCCAAAATGCTTATCTGTAGACAAACAAAAATGAAGGTAGATCCTTTTACTAATGTGTACTGATCCTTGAAATGAATACCTTGCATTCATTTAATACCTAGCATTTAAATGTTGACTTCACAAAACTACATAAAGTGCAATTGTGTGTACCTGAGAAGAAAAACGTAACAGTACAAGAGAGACAGGGTACATTAGTAGGAGAGCAGCACACATGGTATACGAAAAAAATTTTGTGCAATATGCAAAGTCTATTTGTGTGCAAAGATTGATTTAAAATGGATGCATGTGTGTGGGTGTAGTTATTGTCCATTGTGGTTACAGTTCAGGAGTCTGATGGGTTAGGGAAAAAAACTGTCCTGCATTCTGACCATTAGGGCATGTATACTTCCGTACCTTCTGCCTGATGGTGCAAGGGGTGTGTGGAGTCGTCCACAATACTGAGAGCTTTGCGAATACAGAGTGTGGTGTAAATGTTATTAACTGTGTTACCATTACCCTTCAAATTGCGCAAACTGAAATTGCAAATTGAAAATACACCCAATGGAAACACGTCAATTTCGCAAAAACTCCCATATATCGCATAAAAAGTTTTTGTGCTCACATGAGGTGGTTTTTCAGGCAGCTCGAAAAAGGAATATTTTGCAAAGCTGCAATGGAAAGGGCTTTTACGCTGCAGGATCTTACGATCCAAGATGGTGAAATAGACCCTTCGCAAAAAAACTTGCCCCCATTTGTTACTGTTGTTATGTCCGACAAGCCATGGCGCTCTCACTCCACCCATGTTCTCTCACTCAGTGAAAAATACATTATGGAGCAAAGAGAAAACTGACAATGTACTGACATACAAGAAAGAGCAGGTTACTTTTGGTATGAAACAAGGTCTCAGCTTTCAAATTTTGTCATTTTTAAAAAAATTCAAACTATAATTTATTGTATCGTGAAAGATCACTGTAGCGCCTGAGTTCAAGCAGCACATAAAGCGGTCATCTCTTCCTCTTTACTGGTTATAGCATTAAATAAACATGAATGAACATCAGAAGGTATCTTGTTTCAACCACAGAAAGACATCAATACACACAATTTTCAAGTTCAAGTCCACCAACGTTAGTCTACTCTCCTGTCTGATTTGTTTGTCAGACAAAAATGGCAGATTCAGTGTTATGATTGGTCAGATCGCCTGTCAATCAAACTCCCAGCGAAGGGTCAATTCCTGAACCAGACAGTGATACAGCTGCTCAGGGTGCTCTCGATAATCCCTCTGTAAAATGTGGTGAGTATGTGGGGTGGGAGATGAGCTTTCCTCAGCCTTCACAGAAAGTAAAGCTGCTGCTGGGCTTTCTTCGCTATGTAGCTTGTGTTAAGAGACCAGGTGAGGTTCTCTGCCAGATGAACACCAAGGAATTGAGCCACTGATGTTCAGCAGGGAGTGGATGCTGTGTGCTCTACTAAAGTCAACAACCATCTATTTTGTTTTGCCCACGTTCAGAGACAGATTGTTGATTTTGCACCAGCCTGATAGCCTATGCACCTCCTCCCTGTATGCTGACTTGTCGCCTTTGCTGATGAGACTCACTACAGTCATATCATCCGCAAATGTAATGTTATGGATTGAGCTGTGCTTTGCTGCATGGTCGTGAGTCAGCAGAGTGAACAGCAATGGACCAAGCACAGAGCCCTGGGGGGCTCCTGTGCTTAAAGTAGTGGTGCGGGAAAAGCTGTTTCCTATCCAGACAGTCTGAGGTCTCTCAGAAAGGAAGTCCAGGATCCAGTTGCAGAGGGAGGTGTTCAGGCTCAGCAGGGCCAACTTTCCAATCAGTTGCTGAGGAATGATGGTGTTAAATGCTGAACTGAAGTCTATGAACAGCATTCTTACGTACGTGTCTTTTTTGCCAAGATGAGCTAGGTGGAGGGTGGTGGTGATAGCATCACTTGTTGAGCGTTTGCGGTGGTATGCAAACTGTAAGGGGTCCAGTGTAGAGGGCAGAAGGGTCTTGATGTGCCTCATGACAAACCTCTCAAACCTAATAACTGCTTAAAGAAAAAGTGGGGGAGAGACTGTATTTAGGCGCGTTTGATTCCACTCAGTTTTCTTGAAGATGAGTATAAACTGCAGTGTGTTAAAATAATGGGGGACATAAAAGGACAATACATATTTTAAAATATTAATTTATTGGCGGGCTATGCCAGATTATCACATTGTTACAGTGTTTCATAATTATAACTGTTTTAAACAATTTATCAAGCAAAATGCTGAAAATTCAAATTAAATTAAAAGACAGTAATAGAAGAATTAAAGTGCCAAAATAAACAAAAAGATATTAAAGAGGAATAAAATACTGATGTATTAATTAAATATGCACATACTGATTACTCATTACACATAATGTACACTGCATGTTCGATTTGCATATACCATATTGCCCAGTAGGTGGAGGTAAATCAATAACAACTGTATTGATTCATTGATCAATAACTCATTCAAGACAAAACATTTTTTTAAATATCTTTATGTTGTAAGGCTGGAAGAACCTCAGACACTTTGATCTCCTGAGATCTCCTTTGACCTCTTTGATCCTCCTCCACATTTTTTTTTCCTTCTCCCCCACTTCCTTTCCTTTACCCATCCTTCCCTTTACTCAGTTCACTCAGAATGGCCAGTTGCAAAGTATAATGTTCTACATAAATGCCTGTGATATTCACAATCATGTCTGGTATCATTTTAAATGCCTCAGTGTGACTGGTGCAATGGTCACACTCCCACAAGAAGTACACTAAAAGGTAAAAAAGATTATAAGGGTTTAGAGATATATTGTTTACTGCAGAGGGTGTGTCCTTTCCTGGATACCTTTGTTGAGCCAATTGGGTGGAAATTACACTGTGTTCATGAAATGTAGATTAAACACTGATTTTGGGGTTATTTTAAGACTGTATTAGACTATTCTGTATACAAACTATTCTGACCAACTAGCAGTTAACCAAGTCTCAATCAGTTTTAATTATCGAATTCAAATTAGACCAATCTGCCTTTTTATGTAACTGTCTTATGACCAAACTTTAGGATAAAAAAAAATAAGATGATTAACTTGTAAGACTAGTCTAAGGAGTTCATGTAACCAGCCACAGGAAGTTCTTAAATTAATTCTCCATATCTATACAGTAAAACAATAAATACCATTCATGTATTAATTAATATAAGCATTACTGATCATAAATACTTATTCTCCCATAGTCCTTATAGTCCCGTCTCTGTTACTTTGACTTGTAAAGCAGTGTTTACTTTTGAGTTGTAGAAAACCAATACTTATTACTTTCAGTTTCATTTTTAGTGAAACGAGACATTAGCTGTGTATATATAGTGGATAACAACAAGGCAGAGCATCATTCCTTCAAGATCTCTGTGAGGAAACAGACATGATATCGCTGTGGAACAGGTCTTTACTGAAAAAAGTAAGAGTTCTTCATGGCGACACCTGGGACATTGAAATTGATCAGACTATTGTGGAAAACAGACCAGCGCCTAATTGGTACCAGTATATTTCTGGCTCCTTCGCAGAGTAAGAGCACAACTTTACCACAGTAAAAGATATCAAACATTTTCTTTTCACACTGTGTTTTTACTGTATTAAGATGTATGTTGTATGTATTAATCTTTCTTAATGTTAGTTAATAATAACACAACTGTTTATTTTTAGTTCATGTTAACTAATGTAGTTAACTAATGTTAACAAATGGAACCTTATTGTAAAGTGTTACCAAAAACGTTTAGTACAATTTAGTACAGCCATCTACTAAAATAGGCTATTTACAGTATCCATAAATGTAATATGGTAGCATAATCGCCAGACACATATACTCCTACTCTCTTTAATTACTGTTAAACTGCTACTACAGTGTATAAATGTCATCAGTTAAAAATTAGTTAAATTAAAGTTTTCAATGGGCCCAATTCTGAAATACTGCATAAAGGTCAAATCAGTAAATGCACAAACTGATTTATTCTCCATTTCATTTGTAGGTTCCAGTGTTCTCTTTGTAGAAGAACCTGGGGGTCTAGTAGAGTGCAGGTGGTGTTTCATTTCCATCTGAATAAAGGAAGGAGACAGGGAACCATTAAAATGCGAGGCTACAAACAGGAGTGTAAGACGTGCAATGAAGCTCAGATGGAGGATCCAAACTTCCCAGTGGAAAACATTGATGTCCTGGTTGAGAGACTAGTTAAAAAGATCCGCATGAGGTGCTATAGAGAAAACCTTGGTAAAGCAAACAGATTCTCAGTGTTCAATGACAGAGTCAATGGGCCACATGAATGTAAACACTGTGAAGCCTGTCGGCTTGGGGTTTGCAGGCAGGCCAACTGAGATTGATTTCACTGATCTGCTCAAATCTTCTAAATGACTATATTATTCTATATTATTGAAAATGTTTGTAATATTCTAAAATGAACAACCTGTTACTGTTACAAAATTATGCTTATGTATTAGTCACAGCTGACTTCTACTCTTTGTTGATCGACTATATATATATATTTTTTTTTGTATTGTTTGTATTGTTTAAGTTTTAATCTTTACCTTTTACTGAGTGTACAAATTCACTGCAGCCCAGCTTAATGTAAAACAGTATGCTACCACAGAAACCATTATATTTTTATTGTGGGTTTTACATTACACATATTTTGCTTTGCATGTTGTTGCTTCTGTATTCTGGGATTATGAAATAAATGAAAATGATGTGGTCAAAAGTCTCTTTTGGTTTTAGTTTGTCTAAGCAAATCAGTTTTCTTATATAGTTTGCCTGTGGGTCCATTTCAGTCCTCACAGAGATCATGAAACTGTGAGGTAAAAGCCTAAATATATTTTATAGCTTCTTTACTGTTACCTGCCTTCTCATTCTTCAGATAATGGCTTTAGTTCTGTTCTCAAGACCACCGGTAAGAGACAGATTTACTGCATCGTTTAGTGCTGTTGTAGTGATTTACAGGTTTATTCAAATGTATATGACAATGTCTGTTCACACTATTATTACAGGCTGCTGGATTCACAGCTATTCTTCCACATTTCCAGCTCATTATCTTCTGTTTCATCATGCAGTGTAAGAAAAAAAATATTTTTAATAAATCTTTAAAACAAATTTCAAGTTCATAGACTGTATGTAATAACCAACAACCAAAAACCAACAATAGTTTGTGTGCATATTCAAATATTACAGTGGTATGTTGCAATTTGATTCATGACTCTTAATGTTTTTATTTGTATTAATGTAGTAAACATTCATGATTAAAATTTACAACTTTATTAATAATAGAAATCATGAATAATGTACATATTTGTATTAAATATGTACTCATTCATGGTTTACATTATTAATAATGTTTACAACATAAATGATTTACATATATATAATAAAATATTTTAAATTGTTTAAAAAACTAAAAAAAATAGTGCTTCAACATGTTATGGTTTCTTTTCACCCAGAATTTGTTAATACAACAGACAAGCCTTTTAATATTTAATTTGCAATTTTATTCTTCCAGCTCTACTGATGAAATCTGCAGAGACCATCAACTGCTCCGAACCCACAACAGACGGTCTCATAACAGCCCTGAAGGAAAACATTTTTGGCAAAACTGAAATAAGGCCAGTTATTAACCTGAAAACTCCCACCAACATCAGTGTTACCTTCACTTTGTATGGGATTTTAGATGTGGTAAGTTCTAATTGAGCCAACAATTCTCAATTATGGACACCCAAATCAGCATTCATTACATTAGAAACTTTTTTTCAACCATTTGCAACCAATCTCGCATACAGGGTGTTTAAATAATTCAGAATGAAATTACATATTACAAAAAAACAAACAAACAATGGATTAAAAACATCTATTTCAACACTAGTACATGTACTGTTATACTTCAGATTGTATAATTTAAAGACACAACTTCATTACTTCAAGTAAAGGTGCATACTGTAAACCTGCCATACTGCTAACTCGTTTATTAATAGCAATTGCTTATTGGTAATAATGTCAAAATCAAGTCAATTTTTCTCTTTTAGGATGAAAAAGCACAGAAACTTAACACATTCCTTTGGGTGAGTCTGGTAAGTCCTACTGCAACTGCATCAATATCTCTTATTTATTTTATTAACTGATAAATGAATGAAACTAATTCATTTAGCAGGCGTTTTTATCCACAACTTAGAAATGAGAACAATTCAAGCAGAAAAAAGTGTGATAGAGATTTAATGAAGAAATAACAAAAGTACATACAGCCAAAAACACCAAGAAACACCACAATGTGGCAGTAGAGCTGAGAACCACCACAGTGGAACTGACAACCACTGGACTACAGTGGAGCTGGAGGCCAGCAAAATGGGAAGACAGGGTGGAGCCGGAGACCAAGGCAGAGCTGAAGACCACTGGGCACCTGGAGGCCATGGTGGAGCAGAGACAGGGAGCACAGGGAGCTCAGTAAGTTCAGGGACAGTTAAGTTTATTTTATTATTACCTGGCCAGGGAGCACAAAGACCATCAGACCACCAGGCCAGGGAGCACAGAGACCAATAGACTTGGGACCACCAGCCCAAGGAGCACAGAGACCAATGGACCTGGAACCACCAGGCTAGGTAGCACAGAACCAATGGACTTGGGACCACCAGGCCAAGGAGCACAGAGACCAATGAACTTAGGACCACTGGGCTAGAGAGCACAGAGACCAGTGGACTTGGGACCACAGAAACCAATTGACTCAGGACCACCAGGCCAAGGAGCACAGAAACCAATGGACTTGGGACTGCCGGGATAGGGAGCACGGAGACCAATGAACTTGCAGCCACTAGGCCAAGGAACGCAGAGACCAATAGACTTATGACCACTGGGCCAAGGAGCACAGAGACCAATAGACTTGGGGCCACCAGGCCAAGGAGCACAGAAACACTAAGACTTGGGACCACCAGGCTAAGGAGCACAGAGACCAATGGACTCAGGAGCACAGAAACCAATGGACTTGGGACTGCCAGGAAAGGGAGCACAGAGACCAATGAACTTGGAGCCACCAGGCCAAGGAGCACAGAGACCAGTGGACTTAAGGCCACTGGGCCAAGGAGCACAGAGACCAATAGACTTGGGGCCACCAGGCCAAGGAGCACAGAGACCAATGGACTTGGGAGTACAGAAACCAATGGACTTAGAGCCACCAGGCCAAGAAGCACAGAAACCAATGGACTTTGGACCACCAGGCCAAGGAGCACAGAGAACAATGGACTTGGGAGCACAGAAACCAGTGGACTTGGAGCCACCAGGCCAAGAAGCACAGAAACCAATAGACTTGGGGCCACCAGGCCAAGGAGCACAGAAACGCTAAGACTTGGGACCACCAGGCCAAGGAGCACAGAGACCAATGGACATGGGAGCACAGAAACCAATGGACTTGGAACCACCAGGCCAAGAAGCACAGAAACCAATGGACTTGGAGCCACCAGGCCAAGAAGCACAGAAACCAATGGACTTGGGACCACCAGGCCAAGGAGCACAGAGACCAATGGACTTGGGTCTGCCGGGATAGTGAGCACAGAGACCAATGAACTTGGAGCCACCAGGCCAAGGAGCACAGAGACCAATGGACTTGGGACCACCGAGCCAAGGAGCACAGAGACCAATAGACTTGGGACCACCAGGCCAAGGAGCACAGAGACCAATTGACTTAGGACCACTAGGCCAAGGAGCAAAGAAACCAATAGACTTCGGACCACGAGACCAAGGAAAACACAGAGACCAGTGGATTTGGGAGTTCTGAGAGGGAAACACTGGGATTCACAGGGGACAGTGAGCCATAGCCCATACTGTAGGGAGAAAGACAAAGTCTTAAGGCCAAGTCAACAGACTGTTCAAGGGTAAAGTCACATATGCTTCTTGGCATGCATGACTTGACTCACTCATCAGCACACAGAAGAAATATGTGTAGGCCTCGATGGTATAGTGACCTTGGCAGAGACCCACTAGTAGATCTGTTGGATCCACGTTTACTGATGAATTTACTGAAAATGACATTTTGTGTTCTGTAGATCTGGAGTATTGAAGGATTGAACTGGGATCCTGTTGAATGTGGAACAGACAGAATTTCAATACCACGAAAACAACTGTGGAGGCCTGATATTATCATTAATGAATTGTAAGTTTAAACATATCTGTATTTCTGAATCTAGATTCCTAGATTTTTTTGGAGACCTATTTATTTATTTATTTACAATTTAAAAAACTTCAAAGCTTTGCATGGATACCAGAAAGAACATAACACCCATACCTCTTTTCACTTTGAAGCATTGATGAAAATAAAGTCCCAGACACATATTACCTCTATGTCGACTATACTGGTAAGGTAATGGATGACCTTCCATTTCATGTCATCAGTTCTTGTAACCTGGACATCTACACCTTTCCATTTGATATTCAAAACTGCACACTCACCTTTAATTCATACCGGCACACTGGTAAGTTATCTTGACTGAAGTGTAAAATTTCACTTATATCAACTACAAGTGTTGTATGACCCCAATAACATTCTTTTTTTTTTTTTTCTTTTTTTTTTGGTCTGCTCTTCTAGTGCTGGATGTTCAGTTGTACTTTGATAATCCAGTGGAGGAGGCCTTCAAAAATTCTCTTGAAGCAATGACGACTAAAGGAGAGTGGGAGCTGGTCGACATGCTTGCTCAAAAACCTACAATACCTCCCCAGGAAATGAATATCTCATGGGACACGCTTACTTACTATGTATTATCATTTTAACACAATTAAAAAAAAATACATTTAAACTAGAAAATAATGTTAGTCAAGACCAACATTCTCTCATGGCAATTTGTAACTATTTTAAGTGTTGGTTAATTGCCAGCAAATTTGTATGAATCTCATTTGTACATTTTCATACAATCTCCACTGAATTTAGGTTTAGGGATAGACCTTCATGATTATTTTTTTCTATCTGTATGAATTCATACCAACTCATGAAATTGTTGAATTGCTTAATATTTTAATTAAAAGCATCACATTCTAACTGAAGTTGGTTAAATTACTTTTGTCCTTTATTAGATCGTCCTCAGGCGTCGAGCCACTCTGTATGTGGTGAACCTCCTGATTCCCAGCTGCTTCCTCATTACAGTAGATCTGTTCAGCTTTCTTCTGCCACCACAGAATGTGGATCGTTCTGCCTTCAAAATGACCCTCATTTTGGGTTACACTGTATTCCTGCTGCTAATGAATGACCTTCTGCCCGTCACTGGAAACACCTTACCTCTCATAAGTTTGTATAGAAGTGTCATTATAACATTAAAATACTTGTGTCTTCTCCACTCCACACATCAACATTGTTAAATGTGTTATTTTTTAGGTATTAAAATATTTCTTGGTGTTGCAGTTTGAGTCAACTATAAGACATGATTTATTTATATTACTTATATAAATGTTATACATTAAGAAAAAAATACATTACCGTAAAATGTATACATTACAATACATTAATGAAGCAGTATCCATGTTTTTCCAGATGCATTTTTCTCCCTCTGCTTGGCTCTGATGGTGGCCAGTCTTCTGGAGACAATTGTCATCATAAATATCCAATGTGGCTCCACTCATTACGGACCTTTACCTCAATGGGCCAAAGTGCTTTTCCTCAACTATGTCGCCAAACTTGTTCGTTTAAGCAAGAAACCCAGTGACCAAAACTGTGATCCTGAAGGTGAATCTTGCCATGTGAAACCATGAAATATTTTTGCTCCTTGTCAGGGCCCATGTAACGGAAGCTTATTTCCATCACATTAAAACTTTTTAATCCCACAATTTGTAGTATAAATTTACAATTCTGACATAACACAGAAAAACAGAAATCGTGACTTTTTATCTCAGTTTCTTACTTTTTTCGCATCTTTGAGTTGATAATTTCACAATTTGGACCATATAGCATATATCTCGCAATTGTGAGTTGATATCTTGCAATTCAGACTTTTTTCCTCAGAATTTTTATTTTTAGTTTATCAAACAATCCTGAATTGAAAAAATGTATGAATATAATATATAATGAATATAAACTCAGAATTGCAAGGGGGAAAAAATCGGAGTTGTGAGAAGAAATTTCGCACTTACTTTTTTTTTTCCATTCCATGGCAAAAGTAAGCTTCCATATCTGATCCATCTATTGTGGCTTTCCAATAATGAATCACTGACTGTATATTATCTTACTTATTTGAATGCGAAATTTCATGAAGTATGAAGTATTTAGAGTGCTATGTAATACCAGAATGCATTTATTTCATCAACTTCTCTTGTACCAGTAGAGCACAGAACTGACACCCCTCCGAGCGAAGTGGCCCATAAAACACCTGCTCTTCTGGAACTGAAGAAAATAAGCCACGAGTTACTATCCATCCATCAGCAGGTCGAAAAACATTTGAAAACTGATGAGAGCGCAGATGAGTGGATGCATTTGGCTCAAGTCATTGACCGCTTGCTTTTCTGCCTGTATATTGTGTTTCTTTCAGTTAGTTTCATCACTATTTTAGTCTTATGGTTGTACTGGTACAAGAAAAATGCATCTTTAATATAAATAAACCAAATAAATCTATATAGGAATGTGTGCTGTTGAGTACAGTATATGCTTACTGAACCTGTAACATATTGCTATTTATTAATGGAAGGTAATATTGCTGTATGGCTAATAGTTCATATTTTCTGCAAATTTCTTTACTTTTTGTAATTTTTTTTTGTCTCTACTTGTATTTTTTACACAAATTAATTATCATAAATTTGTAGTCCTGTCAGAGCTGTGGCCTAGCAGTTCACAAACAATATTGAGCTGTTGGAAAAAAAAATGTCACAAATGTAATTCTGTACTGTTTAAATCCTTTTTAAATTAATGAAATTATTCATTATGGGTTAAATAAAATAAAAAATGTTTTTGAAATTAAAAAGCCATTTTAATGTCACTGTCTATATGTCACTATGAAGTTTTCTTTTTCCCTCCTGAAGAAAAAAATCGTATATGTGGAAATTATCTTTAACTCAGTGAGAAAGAACAAAATGTAGGGCGCCGGATTTGATGTTATTTATTAGGAATTGACTGGATGTTGAGAAGTGGGAGTTACAGTACAGTACATACCTGAAGAGGGAGGGATGTTTGACATCAGGAAAGGGAAAAGGAAAGTTGTTTCAGCAGGTGGGGATGAAAATTAACTTTCAGTTTCATTTCTGTGATTCGTACTATCATAAACTTGTTCATTTATGACAGCTGCAGTGATATGTTCTTGTCTTGTGACAGTTTCATGTAGTTTCAATCCTGGATAAGACATTAGCTTAAAAAAGCTGGAGGTTCTCATATACTAATTCTGTGTCCACATAAATAATACACATAAATCACATAAATAATACAAAACTGATGACCATTCATAAGTTTTTACTCCTCTATAGTCCTCTATCTCTGTTAATTTG
Organism: Tor tambroides; assembly: GCA_021397915.2. NCBI lineage: Eukaryota > Metazoa > Chordata > Actinopteri > Cypriniformes > Cyprinidae > Tor > Tor tambroides. The sequence goes on from JAFVLL020027418.1 coordinate 37,117, forward strand.
ACCTTTGGAATCTGGCCTTTGGAAACCAAAACAGGTACTGCATGTATTAGGTTCAGTTTTGTTTTCTTATGAGTCACTCCACAAGACTCAACATGAGTGACTTTGCATTTGAGTCATTTTTGAAAGTAGAATCAAAACAGGTTCAAACATATTTTAAATGCATTTTCTGTCAAGACTTTCCATTGTGTTGTGTTTCCACATTTCACTTCAAACTGCTTAAATAAAACAATTTTATAAAATGAAGAAAAATTTTATGCATAAAATCAGGACTGGAATTTCATACTTGATTTTTATTTTTATCACACTAACACTATTAGTAATATTTTTAGTTATGTTATTAAGATTTGGTTAGAACTACATCTGAAGACAAACACTTCGGCAACTACCACAAATAAATCAGTGTTAATAAGGTTTATGAAATGTCAAGCGAACCATGCTAACCATAAAACTAATATGGTTTTATTAGTTATTACTGATTTATGTTGTTTATTCTTTCATTAAAATTTGTAAATAAATTCTTAACCCTTACCAGTTATTCATTTTGCCCTTCAAATGGAAAACACAGAAACCAGCATATTTGTAATGTGGGATTTACACCACGTATTTTTTTGCTTTGCATGTTGTTGGCTTCTCAGACTATGTGACAGACAAATGTCTAGGCAAATCAGTTTTGGTATATAGTTTGACGCTCTATTTGAATCCTTGCAGACACCATGAAACTGTAGATTTAATCATATTTTTTAAAGATATTTTGTTACATTTTGGCAACTGTTTTTACATTCTTAAGAAGGTGATGGCTGTAGCTTTGCTTTCTCAACCACAGGTAAGACAGTCTTAAAATCGTAAGTTTCTGATATTATTCTTAATATTAATTTTCAACACTGTCTACTGCATGCAAATTGTTGAATTAGCTGGCTCATCAGATAAAACTTTAATACAGTAATTATTAATAACGTACTCTTGTTCGTCTTCTGTACATTATGGTGTTATTACATAATGAACCGTTTTTATGTATTTAATATGTAATCATTTCCAGGAACAGTTTACACATTCAGGTGTTACCTCTGTTACTGTTACATGGTATATGTAATACAGACATTGTTGTGTACAACGCCACTCACTGAGTCCAAATGTCCATTACTAAACATTAAATGTTCACAAGTCTTTGGAATTTTTGTACTGAAAATAAATACCTGCCATTTCCCTTTTCACATTTAATAACAGTAAACATTCTATAATGACAAATGTACAATAACATGTAAGGTAAATTAAAATGGACACATTAAAAATACATCTGTTATCAGAGGTGTGGAGAGTAAAAATCAAACGTTGCCATTTCTGTGTTTATTAAATGTGGGGGAAAAAAGCACTTTCGACAAATAACTGATTTATTGATCATTACAGGCTGCTGAATTGACAGTTCTTCTTTCACAGTTCCAGCTCATTATCTATTGTCTCCTCATGCAATGTAAGATCAAATTAAATTTTCATTAAAAATACAAATGTATCACTTGTTAATCCTTTAATTAATAAGTTAATTAACAAAATTGTGTAATGTTTAGCTGTTACGTAGTTGCTTGTGTAGATTTAAATACTGTATTTTTAAAAATGCTTTAATCATATATAAAGTTAAAGGAGTAGTTGATTTAAATTGGTTGATTTTTTTTTTTTTTGGTTGAATAAATAATGAATGTTAAGTGGTAAACTTAAGTGTTTAGCTCATGATTTCTACAGTTGCTATTCTAAAATGTTGTTATAGTGCTGTCCACTTTTTGGTCTCAAATTTAGACCAAATTTTAAAACACTGAAAAGCCTCTGATGCTCTTCAATTGATATTTCATTTATTTTTCATTCAAAGCTGTTTTTCATGATTATGTCTAATTTTATTTAATATATTAATTTATTCTTACAGCTCTGCTATTGAAATCTGTAGGGACTATCAACTGCTCTGAACCCACTTCAGATGCACTTTTAGCTGCCCTGAAGGACAGCATCTTGGATAAAACTGATGTGAGGCCAGTTTATTACCAGAAAACTCCCACCAACATCAGTTTGAGCTTCACTCTGTATGGCATTTTAGGTGTGGTAAGTTTATTTAATATCAGTGACAAAAGTGTGAGCCATATATACTAGAATTAGGGCCAAGAGTCTGAAAAGGCAAGACAGCCAGAAATACGAGCAGAAATTGTTGGTAAGTCTTGCTGGAATGATAAATGGAGCTGCATATAATTTGCATAGCAGTAACTGGAAAGGCAGTGTGGTTGTGTATTTCAAGAAGTGGAGTGGGCCAAGCACCGAACCCTGGGGTTTTAAAAATGTATGAATAATTATTTATATTTGTTTAAAAAATGGACTGTTTAAAGTTTTTCATTTAAATAACACTGGATTTGCCTACTCACTATTTTGAAGTCACATTTAATTGGTTTGCCAATGATACTTCATAATTCATTATAAGAAACACACAAGTCTTTGGGCAATTGTGGGATAAAAATTCTTAAAACATTAAAAATTATAAAACATTCTTAATTTTTCTCTTTCAGGATGAAAAAGCTCAAATATTCGATTCATTCATTTGGCTTTATTTGGTAAGTCCTTCTGTATGTCTTTAGGCCTCTGTGAAAGCGGTACAATTTCCTGCTTTTTCATGCAACTTTATTTTGTGTGTTTGTAGTTTTGGAATATTGAAGGCTTGAGCTGGGATCCTGCTGAATGTGGAACAGACAGAATCTCACTGCCAAGAAAAAAGCTGTGGATGCCTGATGTTGTGATTAATGAATTGTGAGTTCAAACATATCAAGTTATTATATGTATGCTAATGCTGAACAAATCTGAAATCGTTCTCCTTTATTTCATGAAATGCCACCAGACATGTTAGAACTTTAGTACATTTGAGACCGACTCAATGCTCTGTAACATTTCAACACTACTTTTTCCTAATATTGTTTGGTTTTACTTCGAAGCATGGATGAAAGTAAATCCCCAGACACATATTACCTCTATGTCCAACATACTGGTGTGGTAATGGATGATCTTCCCGTTCATGTGATCAGTTCCTGCAACATGGACATCTACACCTTTCCATTTGATATTCAGACATGCACATTTACTTTTAATTCATACAAGCTCACTGGTAAGTTGGCACGACTGAAGGTTACATTTTTAGTTACAGCTACTAACTTTTTAATCCCGTTATATCTCATTGGTTTGGTGTTTTCTACAGCGGGGGATCTTCAACTGTTTTTTGTTGAACCCGTGGAGGTAACTCTTCAAAATTCCTTATCTGTGATGAAAACTAAAGGAGAGTGGGAGCTAGTCGGCATGCTTGCTGAGAATCCTCCGATACTTCCTGAAGAGCTAAATGTTACTTACGATACACTCATTTACTATGTATGAACACAAATTGGTTCAATTTTATAATTTCTTTAAGAATAAATTGAAAAAAAAAATCTTTAATTTTATTTACACATTTTTACATTAATTTTTATTGGAATGTAAATCACTTAAATTAATTATTAACAAATATTTTTTGTTATTCAGGTCATTCTCAGCCGCCGACCCACCATGTATGTGGTGAACCTCCTGATTCCCAGCTGCTTCCTCATTACTGTAGATCTGTTCAGTTTTCTTCTGCCACCCCAAAACGTGGACCGTTCTGCCTTCAAAATGACCCTCATTTTTGGTTACACTGTATTCCTGCTGCTAATGAACGACCTGCTGCCCGTCACTGGAAACTCCTTACCTCTCATAAGTTTGTATAGAAGTTTTGTTGTAGCATTTCACTGTGTCCTAAAAAGCCATGTGACATGTAGGCTTTCTTGTTATTCATCACAGAAAGTTTTAAAGCACCTTTTTCTTCTCTTGCCATCTCTCAAGTTTTAGCTGATTACCTCTCTTTTAAACTCAATCTCTTTCCAGATGCATTTTTCTCCCTCTGCTTTGCTCTGATGGTGACCAGTCTTCTGGAGACAATCCTCATCACTAATATTCAATGTGGCTCCACTCACTATGGACCTTTACCTCGATGGGCCAAGGAGCTATTCCTCAACTATGTCGCCAGACTTGTTTGCTTAAGCAAGAATACCAGTGACCAAAACTGTGATCCTGAAGGTGAGTCAGATAAATATATGGATGGTCAGCTGTGGCAACTCCTAACAGGAGCAGCCAAAATTAAAAGTTTTTTTTTTAAGTTCCAAATGTCATTTAAGAGTATTATATTTCTGCATAAATAGCTTAAAGGGGACATCGGATGCAAAATTCACTTTTACATGGTATTTGCATATAAATGTGTCTTAGCAGTGTGTGGACACAACCACCCTACGATGATAAAAATCCATTTACTCCGTTTTTAATCCCCAAAAAACCTAAACAGTCTCAATTATCAAGCCAATCTTATAAGATAATTTAAAATCACACTGTGTGACATGGACCTAATAAACTTTGGTACAAAATGTATGCAGACTGTACGATGATGACACCTAGTGATTTGTAGGCTTCGACGCAAGTTACTATTGAAGAATAAAACATCATTAGCATGCGCTAGTGGTAAACAAAAAGAGCATGATGAATCACAGTTTGGCAGTTGTACTTTTTATGTGTGTTGAAAAAAAGAGGAAGCTGCGAAAGAGGAAGAGAAAAGAGCTTGAGGTAAGCAGTTTTAAGTTTTAGCGCCAAGTCGCGTTGATCAACATGCCATTTCATGTTGCATTTTCATTGGCTGGTCAGTAGACGTGGGTCATAGCAGCAAACACACTGTGGTGCTTAATTTCTGACACTGTCAGAAAATTATCATAGGCTATCTCTGGTCACAAGACTGTGACAATAGCCGTCTTTGAACCTCTCTCACTGTACAACATAGGACCACAGATTAGGAGCCACGATCACAGAAATCGCCACGATTGTTTCACAATCGCCATCTTTCATCAAGGACAGCCGAAAATCATGCAGTGTACGCCGGACTTAAGAGTCTTCAGTTTCTCCCAACATCAGAGACACTGAGGACGCAGTGGATTAGTTTTGTTTTTGATGGCAACGCACCACCGAATACACAAAAAATGGAAGAGATGGGTGGGATGAGCAGTAGCTCATTATCATTTAAAGAGACATGCACCAAAATGGGTCACTGTGACCAGACCTGGGCCCGTATTCTTAAAGATTCTAAGAATCCTCTCAGAGAGCTCCTAATTTAGCTTAAAAAATTCTACGTAGGAGTCTTAGCTTAAAAGCGATTCAGGACCAATCTGAGAGCAATTCTGAGGGAGGAAAATACAAAAACTTTTATCTTAGTGAGGAGGCGGGGCTGACCCCGTTGCTAGTTATGTCTTTTGAAGACTGTGATTGGTTGGTTGTCCAAGGAAATAAAAGAGCGCTTTTAAGAGTAGGGTCTATTATAAGCCTTCACTTTGAAATTACAGGCGTAATTTTTCCTGTTTTACCATACTCTCTCTCTCTCTCTCTCTCTCTCTCGCGCGCGCACACACACACACACACACATTATATTCTTTATTTTTTATTTACCATGCTGTCATAACGTATTTCATAGGAAATGAACAGTGACACAATAAGGTTCTGAAAGTGCTGTAACAGACTCAAATCATCGCTGCTGCATAGTTGCATTTTTCCAGTTGCCAAATATGTTAATGTAGTTAATGTAGTGATTACGTCCATTTCTGGCGATATGGCATTTCACCGCGATGTCGGAGATGTTAGCGTGTCTCAAGTAAGATCGGTCACAAACACGATCCCTGCACGATCTAATGTGTAGTGTCTTATTAACTCGCTGTCATGCATTGTGTGCAACACATTTCTTCTCCCTCTTCATGTTTCGTCCATTTTCTCCACTGCTAAAGAAACTCTTAAGCCTCTTAAAAGTCCTCGTCCATACTCATAACAATTTTGAACCTTAAGACCTCTTTTAAGGGTTAAGATGCTTTCTGAATTACTTTTTTCTTTACTAGGATCTTTTCTTTAAATTTAAGAGGAAACACCCACATTTCTAAGAATTTTCTTAGAATTTTGTTACTAGGAGCAACTCTTAGCACTAAGATTTTTCATGAATACGGGCCCTGTTTTTGACAAGGTAAAAAGGGTGTTGTTTTACATGACCAATGAGGAATTTTAACCAAAGTACATTGCAGACATTTCATTGAGACCCTAAAGAATCTTACCAACTTGTGGAAAATGGGCATCCAATGTCCCCTTTAATTAGGTTTACATGAGTCAATGTTTAAAATATATATTTCAATAACTTCTCTTGAACCTGCAGAGCACAAAACTGAGACCAAACGCTGTGATCCTGCAGTTGAAACCCCTCAGAGTGAAGTGGTACATAAGACACCTGCTCTTCTGGAACTGAAGAAGATAAGCCACGAGTTACTATCCATCCGTCAGCAGGTCGAAAAACATTTGAAAACTGATGAGAGCGCAGAGGAGTGGATGCATTTGGGTCAAGTCATTGACCGCTTGTTTTTCTGCCTTTATATTGTGTTTCTCTCAGTAAGTTTCATCACTATTTTGGTATTTTGGGTGTGCTGGTACAAAAAATCTGCTTCTTTAATATAAATAAACCAAATAAAACTACTAAAACCAAGTGTACACTGATCAGCCACAACATTAAAACCACTGAAGTGAAGTGAATAACAGTGATTATACAATGGCATTTGTCAAGGTGTGGGAGCAAGTGAACGTTCAGTTCATGAATTTCATGTGTTGTAAGCAGGAAAAAAATGAGCAAGCGAAAAGATCTGAGTGACTTTGAGGAACAGTAATGGTCAGACGACTTGGTCAAAGTATCTCCAAAACAGCAAGTCTTGTGGGGTGTTCAGTGCAGTGGTTAGTACCTACCAAAAGTGGTGCAAGGAAGGACAACCGGTTAACCAGCTTCATGGTCATGGGCCATTGTCATGTGTCATTGATGCACATGGGGAGTGAAGGCTACACAGTCAGGTCCAATTACACAGAAGACCTACTGTTGCTCATATTGCTGAAAAACTTGCTGGCCTTGTTAGAAAGGTATCAGAACAAGCAGTGCTTTGCAGTTTGCTGCATATGGAGTTGCATAGCCACTGGACTATGAAGCAATGGAAGAAGGTTGCCTGGTCCAATGAATCACGTTTTCTTTTAGATCAGATTGCTGGTTGCGTGTGTGTTGTTTACCTGGGGAAGAGATGTTCAGCAGGATGCACTATGGGAAGAAAGCAGATCAGCGGAGGTAGTATTGTGCTCTGGCCAATGCTGGGAAACCTTGGGTCCTGGCAATAATGAATGAATGAATGAATGAATGATGCATTTATATAGCGCTTTATTGTGTATTGCCATACACCCAAAGCACTTTACAATCATGTGGGGGCGTCTCTCCTCAACCACCACCAGTGTGCAGCATCCACTTGGATGATGCGATGGCAGCCACAGGACAACGGCGCCAGTGCCCTCACCACACACCAGCTACAGGCGGAGAGGAGAGAGAGAGATTGAGCCAATCAAGTGGATGGGGGTTATTAGGAGGCCATGATTGATAAGGGCCAGTGGAGGAAATTTGGCCAGGTTACACCCCTACTCTTTACGAGAAGTGCCATGGGATTTTTAGTGACCACAGAGAGTCAGGACCTCGGTTTAACATCTCATCCGAAAGACGGTGCTTTTTACAGTATAGTGTCCCCGTCACTATACTGGGGCATTAGGACCCACACAGACCACAGGGTGAGCATCCCTGCTGGCCTCACTAACACCTCTTCCAACAGCTACCTAGTTTTCCCAGGAGGTCTCCCATCCAGGTACTGACCAGGCTCAACCCTGCTTAGCTTCAGTGGGCAACCAGTCTTGGGCTGCAGGATGATATGGCTGTGGCAAATGTCTATATTACTTTGACACCTAAAGGCTGTTGCAGATCATGTACAATCCTCCATTGCAATAGTGTTCCTGATGGCATTGGTCTCTTTGAGCAGGATATTGTACCCTGCCACACTGCAAAAGTTGTTCAAGAACAGTTTTTAGGAACATGACGAAGAGTTTAGGTGTTGCCTTGGCTTGCAAATTCCCAGATCTCAATCTGATTGAGCATCTAGGGGTTGCGCTGGACCAACAAACCCAATCCATGGCCCCACCTTGCAACATGCAGGTATTAAAGGTTCTTGCTTGGTGACAGATACCACAGAACAGATTCAGAGGTCTTATGAAGTCAATGCCTCGATGTTTTAGAGTTTTTTTGGCAGCAAGTGGGGAACTACGCGGTATTAGGCAGGTGGTTTTAATGTTGTAGCTGATCAGTATTTATGATGACTGAACCGTGAATACAAGTTGCCATTTATTAAATCAAATTGTCTGTAATATTGAAGATTTTCTGCAAATGTTCTGTTCTGTACTTTCATATTTGTTTGTTTTGTTGTTATTCCAACTGCCAAAGGAAGAGTAGCAGTGGGAAAATGAATGAATTATGAAAAGTATTATAAAAAAATATTCTTTTTATGTGTTATATATGGCTATGCACTTTTAGATCACTGTGAATTAATGGGTATTTATATTTAGATAAATTTTCTGATTTCATCTACAGTTCATGATTTTACCCACATCTTTTGGGTCTTTCAAGAAAGCACTGATTACAGATTCTAGCACTTGGCTGGGGAATAGTTGAAATATGACAAAAAATAAACTCATTCTTGCCGTTGTTCAAAAAGAGGAAAAAACAAATAAATCAACAAATGTATGATTTCTGAACTGTGCCTATCATTTTCAAGGACCTGAATTCATAAGACAGAAAACAAAACTATAGACAAAATGCCAACTAAAACTTTGATCATCACCATTTATATGAGATTCAAGGATGCCAAGTGGGATTAACACAAAACATGAATCATTACACCACCTTACCTTCTCTTCATAATCCATCCTTCACATATTTACATTTATGATTATAAATTCATAAAAACTTTATGATACTACTAAATACGATCACCCCATTGTGACTTGGACTTCATATTATGGAGTGTCATCTGTGGTACTGGGTCATTGAATTAACCATCTGCATATGTAAGAATAAGAGCTGAACATTTGAGGAAACATATTAAGTAGCACATCTATATGTGGTGTAGCCTAAAATTTTCATTACGATTGTTCATTATACAACGGGACTTATACAATTACATTTAATAGGTATAAACAGATTATTTACAAAACAGTTTGCAAATCGTTTAGTCTCGTTTCAATTTTTAATAATCCTGAAGCAGCAAGATGAGAAATACTATCACCAAAGATGGTTGTGTAGTGAAAATCAGTTTTGTTTTTGTTTTTTATCTCAGGCTCTTTATCTAAAACACAGGAAGTTTTTATGAATTTTATTAATGCATTTGCATAAATAATAACTAGAATCACATGATGTTTTTATCAATGGGATTCTATACGAGGCTGGTCAAAGAAATAGCTGTGGTTGTTGGATAATAAACATTTTATATCCAGACTTGAATGTTAGTTGACTAAGTAATTTGAGTAGCCCTGGATTAGTTGAATATATAACTTTTGATTAGTGCTTACTTTGAAAATTGATTTTCACCATTTTGACTTTATCTATCCAGCTTCTGTTACAATTTCCACCCACTGAATTTTCTCTAAAGAGACGAGGGAGACGGTATCTAAAATAGCAGAGAAAAGGGTATTGAAGAATGAACAAAATTAATATCAAGCAATAAGAATGAGATCAAATAACGTGTAAAACACTGTTCTAAAGTACTTTTAATATACAACTGTTTGTATATTTGTTTTTGATGTACAGTGTACAGTAACTGGTGTTTCATTAACCTGGAAAGTGTGTGAACATCAAATTGAAATGTGATGTAAAAGAGGTAGACTTCCGTATTTTGTGTCACACCATGCAATATTAATGTCATATCTATACCACAATTTTGGACAACGCCACGTTTCTTAACCTCAGCTTTAAGCATGCAAAAGTATGCTCCACCACAAAGACCCCAGTTACCGCCTCATTTATTTTAACACACATTTGATATTTTGCATGTTGTCTGAGACTTCCAGAAGGTAAGGAAGTTGTACAAAAATGTTCACTATTGCAGCCAGCTAAATAATTTATTTGCCTAAGCAAATCAGTTATTTGTATTTATGATACATACCCACCATTACCTGTCAAACTGAGAAATGATTCTGACATGAAAATCTGTGGGGCCCAGTTAGTCACAACACTGACCAAGAACTTAATGGATATAGAGCTTGTGTCAACATTCAAGGTAAGCTACAGTAATTAACAAGAAGACTTGGTTTCCGCTGAAAATAATTATGATAGTTAACGGCTTTGCAGCAATGGTTTTGCTTTTTAACTTTTTCTAAATGTATGCTTGAGCAGAAAAAGAATAGGAGCATTGCAGTGCAGACTGTTGTGTTTAAACCTTTTGATAAACAAATTTTGAAATGGTCATTTTAGGCTGTCAGAAATATAAACAACTAACAAAGACTACAGTCATATATAATATTGGGAAAGTGTTAAAACATAATTTAAAGACCTGTACAAAATATTGTGGATACAAAATATCATCTGCCAAAAAATAAAAGTATTTATAGCTGTCTTCTGTACAAAATTTACTTCTGGAAATAAACGTTTTGCTTTGTATCATTCCAGTAAGGTTATTCGGTTATACTTTAGTATAGGGACCAATTCTCACTATTAACTAGTTGCTTATTAGCATGCCTATTATTAACATATTGGCTGTTTATTAGTACTTATAAAGCACATATTCTGCATGACCATATTCTACATCCCTAATCCTAAACAAAACCTAAACTTAACAACTACCTTATTAACTATTAATAAGCAGTAAACCGAGAGTTTATTGAGGCAAAAGTCATATTAATGATTTGTTAATAGCGAGAATTGGACCTTAAAATAAAGTGTGACTGGTTATTCTTCGTATAATTTACCAAAAATGATTTGTTTTACTCACAGAGGGTATTTCATGTACTGTATGTCTAAAAAATATATTTTTTCAAAGCTGTAAATACAAGATTATTGGGGTATTACAAGAAAATACTGTTTCAGTCTTTCTACTTCAAAATTTCACATTTAATTAATTGTTAATTTCTTTGTTCATTATGCTGTTTCTTTGTAATTAACTGAATTTACTAGCAATTTCTGAGTAAAAACTGTTTCTACAACAATTTTTTATGTGTAAGTTTTTAGTAACCTCTTACTCTTAAAACTTCATTTGGACCCTTCTGTTCTTCAGACATATGTTGTCTAGCATAAGTATGAGGTCGAATTCTAGGTTCAAATTTGAAAGGCATTTTGTGGATATAAGGAAATATTCATGCTGATCTGGTCTGATCAAACTGCTGATAGGTTAAGTCAAAATGTCTAAATGTGCTTAAGAAACCTGTTGTTGATTTAGTAGAGATTTGGTTGTGTTATGAATTCAGAAACAAATGTTTATGTTTGTCATTGCAGGCTAGACAATGAACTGCCAATCTTCTACAACACATTTCATCTTCATCTGCTTCATTATGCAATGTAAGAATCAGTTCAATAAGTTCAAAATATGAGCAAATCATAAAAAAAAGAGCCTGGTGCTCATGACCTCTAGGACTATAATCCGACTTTTTGGTTTAATAAGCATATACCTTGTTTCTTTCATGACTATCTTTGTACTCTCTTCTCTCTTTGGGGCTGAACCACAGCTGCTCTCATGAGATCTGCAGACACTATAAACTGCTCCCAGCCGACCGCAGAGTCTCTCCTACAAGCGCTCAGAGAGAGTGTCTTTGACAAAACCGAAGTGCGCCCAGTTATTAATCCAAAGACACCTACAAAGATCCATTTGGGTTTCATTTTGTTTGCAATTTTAGATGTGGTGAGTAAATATCCAAATATACCAATCACATCCAGTATGCAATCACATTACGTAAGTAAATAGCTAAATAGAAATTGTGGATGTTTTCCCTTTTAGGATGAAAAAGCTCAAATCTTGGATACGTTTATCTGGCTGCGGTTTGTAAGAGCTCTTAGTATCTATTATGAACTGTTACCGTGCCATTTATTCTTTGCCTTCAATTCCTAAAATCTATCATGTTGTATTTTAAAATACAGTTTTAAAAGTAATACAATATTTTGATATTTGTATTTTTAAGCGTTTAACACTATATTAGTAAAAAATGAATCAGAAATGACATTTGTGTTTTGAAGGACTGGACTATTGAGGGTTTGAGCTGGGATCCTGTTGAATGTGGAACAGACCGAATCACACTGCCAAGAAAAAAACTCTGGAGGCCTGATATTGTCATCAATGAATTGTGAGTTCCAATATAAAGCATTAAAAATGAAACCCCATAACATAAGGTTATTATATAAACTTGGACTATTCTACAACTTAATCTTTAAAAAAATAGCTGCAAGCTATTTTTTCTCCAGGAACAGGGTTGGAGACACCTGTTAAAGACGCCCAACATGGCCGACATAGAAAAATTTGGTAACGTTTGATTGAGTATGCCGTTCCAATTCTGACAAGGCCAAACTGTTCAGAAGTTCTAAACAAAAATGTAAATTTTTATATATTTTCGCCTGTAGGTGGCACTGTGCCGAAACTTCTCATGTGCCTTCAGGTCATGCTTGGTATAACACACACCAAGTTTAGTCAGAATCTGCTGAAGCATTGCCGAGATATAACCTCATGCCAATTTTTGCATGAACTTCGTCAAATTTGTTAGCATGCTTTACTACAATGGTTTGAATTATCAAAAATCTTTTGATAAGTTTTTGCCAGTGTGGTTTTAAGATGATCTTACCAATTTTGGTGAGAATCGAACAAACCATATAGGAAAAGTTCGAAAAAGTAGGTTCTTCAAAAAAATTCACAATTGCAAAAAATGTTAACCTGGAAAAATTCAAATTATAGAATGCATTAAATTCGGCATTAGCCAAGGAATCAGAGGCAAAAGTATTTTCTAGCCCTTACGATTCAAAAGTTATTAGAAGAAACGTAAGTGCAACTTTGGCCTGTTGGTGGCGCTAGAGGGTTTGAGGTAGAGATTTCAAATTTGGTGATCAATTTTAAGACTGTCCTCTATCTGTGTGCCAAATTTTCAACTTTCCCTCAAGTGGTTCTGTAGGCTGCTATAGATTCGAGTGAAAGAAGAAGAAAACTAACAGATAAAATAGTACCTTAAAAATAACTTAAAATAATTTAGTAATCTCTTAAACAGACTAGATATGAAGTGCAATCTGTGAACATTACTGGCAAGACAAAGCACGTAAACTACTGAGAATTATAAAAAGTATAGTTCCGGTTGCTGCTTTGGCAATGTACGTAGATTTGCATATGCCAAGTATGTGCTGCAAAACAACATATTTTCAATGGGTTACCACAAATAACATGTCGACTAATCAGATTTTAGTTGACTAATCCACTAAAAACCTTTAAAAACCTTTAATAAGCACAATTGTTGTGGCTGTCTATGACATACTGTCCTATTTAATTGCAGCATAAGTGACAACCAAGCCCCAGACACCTATTACGTTTATCTTTACAACGATGGCAAAGCAGAAGATCGGCTGCCAGTCCATGTGATCAGTTCCTGCAACCTAGACATCTACACCTTTCCTTTTGACATTCAAAACTGCACATACACATTTGGCTCATACAAGCATACAAGTAAGTAATAACTTTTTTTAGTGTGTCATTCAGTTCCAATTTTAGAAAAAGAGCATAAAATATGTGTAATTTGTGGGGATGACACTGACAGCAGAATATTAATGTCTGTAATATATATGGCAGCGGCTATTTGCACTAAGTGCAAATAGCAATGGATTCTATTTACACCAAGTGAAAATAGCAGTATTTTTTAACGATATGCTATTTACACTAAGTGGAAATAGCTATAGATTCTATTTACGCTATGTTAAAATAGCAAGCTTTTCTGCTATTTATACTACTTATTGCAAATAGTGGCAATCGTCTGCACCTCAGTATTGTAGTACATTATAAAACAGTATGCAATAATAATGTATTGAGCGTAAATTATAGGTTTAATTCAAATTATTAAATGGATGCCACCTTATTGGGACAATAAAGCCCTCCCTACACCTACCCTAACCCTACCCGATACTTTTATTTTCAACTTTTTGATTATTTCCTTCATTTTTATTGAAAATAAATGCCTTTCTGATGCAATATGAGATCTGAAAAGGGAGAAAAAAAGTTCGGCAAAAGGCAGGCTCGAACTTGGTTTGATCGCGTCAAAGAGCATGCGCCTTATCATCTATGCCACTGAAACCTATACCAAATCAGCGTCTTTTTTTAGTGTTGACTAACTCAATCACATGTTAGTAGGTGGAGTTAGTGTAAATAGCCTTTGCCAACAAGACGGGCTGTTTGCACTTAGTGTAAATAGACACTCCGAATATATATTGTCTATATCTCAAGCCTTTAAACTTACTATTACGTTACAAATTCAATTAAACATGTTAACGTGTTAAATTTAAGAACCCAAATATTTTTTACATCCATTGGGACTGATGAAAATATGTTTCTCCCTCTACAGTTCGAGATGTTCAGCTATTATTTTTAGAGCCAGTGGAAGCCACACTTAAGAAATCTCTAGAGTACATGGAGACTAAAGGAGAATGGCAACTGACTGACATGATCGCTAGAAAATCCGGCAACTCATCATACTTTAACGTGGACGGTTTGGACAGATGGGATGAACTCGTTTACCATGTTTGTGCCACCTTCAGTTCCTAAATACTGTAGTTGATTAATGTTGTTAGAGCAAGAAAATGTTATCTTTTGTACAGGGATTAACTTATTTTATGTTAGTTCATGGTTAGTTCAGGATTTTTGATTTCAATTAACTATTTCTTTCATTTTTGTTCTGTTTATTGTTCTAACGGTTGTCACATATTAGATCGTCCTGAAGCGCAGACCAACTCTGTATGTGGTGAACCTGCTGATCCCCAGCTACTGCCTGATTACCGTAGATCTGTTCAGCTTCCTCCTGCCTCCTCAGAAAATGGATCGTTCTGCCTTTAAAATGACCTTGATCTTAGGCTACACCGTCTTCCTCCTCCTCATGAACGATCTACTTCCTGTTACAGGAGACACCATCCCTCTTATAAGTCTGTTATCACTCTATATAAAGAATGGGGTCCAAAAGTTTGAGTCTGCAAATAAAATCCTTCTATTTTGCTAAAATTCCTGCTAATATATATTTTTTATTATTAGAAATCATATTTGAGTGAAAAAGATTACATTAATATTTCCAGTGAAATAGTGTAATCCATTTTATATTCATGTAAACATTTAAATTAGATTTTGAATCTCAGACTTTTGGACCCCATTATAGTTATATAATAACAATATATAGGAATTCATACCTTCAGTAGTTCTCAAACATTTCAGGCACCTTTAATCAAATCAGAACATTCAAGTGCCAACAACTATTAATATTATTTATTAGCTTATTTATTGTAAAGCTTAGCTTATTTATTATTAGCTTATTTATTTGTAGAGTCATGTTGTGTACCATCTGCACCAGAGTTTAAAGGGATAGTTCACTTAAAAACAAAAATTGAGTCTTAATTTACTCTTCCACGATTTTTCTTCAGTGGAAAGTAGTTTTTTTTTAGCTGAAACAGTGGTCCTTGGTAGCTATTGAATTGCATTTTATGAATCACCAGCACTTGAGAGTCAAAAAAGCAAATACAGGCACCGCGAAATTAATCCCCATGGCTCCAGAATATATTATTGAGGCTCTTATGAAGCGAAACAAACGGTCTGTGCAAGAAACCGAACATTATTTGCAACATTCAGATTCATATTCATTCTTTTATTGTCCCCAAAAAAGAGGAAACTTGTTTCCACAGACTGTACCCGAGCTGTAGTACACATAATACACACAAAAGTGATACACACATATTTCCACCAAATACAAATATACAGAGTCAGTGCACATGGTACACGTATACTGCACCAGATGTACGTCAGCAGTCCTACACGTATATTACCCAAAAGGTAATAGCACCAACAAAACAATATAACTTTTAAATTACACACTCCCCAGTTTCTGTGAATTTAACATTCTAATAGCAAAGGGTACAAAACTTTTCCCCAAACGTGCTTTTTTTGGGGGTAACTGTTTGTATCTATGACCTGATGGAAGAAGAGTAAAACATGAATTTAGAGGATGACTAGGGTTACTTATTATAGTTTTTTCCCTGCGAATGATGGCAGTATCAATAAGAACTGACAAATTAGGGGTAGAAAGACCAATTATTTTTGAAGAGGTATTAGTGATTCTATAAAGCTTATTTCTGTTTGTGCAAGAAAGCATGGTAAAATAGCAAGTGGCACAATACAGGATACTGGATTCGATGATACTGTAATACAAAAGAAGCAAAAAATATGGTTTCACTGAAAAGAACCTGAGTTTAAGTGTGACCAGACGTCTTTGTTGGCAGCGTCTATGAATGTCTGTGACATGATGGTCAAAACTTAGTTTGTTGTCTAAGATAATGCCAAGTTACCTAAAACTGTCAACAATTACCTGTTACATTATTACCTGTAATCCAGAGGTCAGGCAAATGGAGAAGTCTGATTTATTTCTATGAACTGGTTCGTTCAGACAGTTTGTTTCAATGAACTGGCTCAAATAACAAATTCAGCAGTTGTTGTGATATGAAACGTGGCTGTTTATATGTCTACAGCATATAATGTAATAACTTGTCTTCATCAGCTCACCTTTTTACATAAACCATAAGAAACCATAAAATCTTTCATTTTATCCCTTCATTCAAGGGTTTGGTCATGCATACATGTATCAGTGGCTCATTGGCCTTAGGTCCGAGTTGAACTGTTTCCTTCAGTTCAGTGGCTGTTGGAGGAACTGGAGCACTGAGTGAATTTGCAAAAAAAAAAAAAAAAAAAAACCATCATAGGATCAGATACTCTGGTATTTGGCTCATTTTCCTTCCCCATGAGGAAAACAACTCTCTGTGTTTTGCTTCATAGCCTATATTCCTATATACATAGTCTATTTCTACTCCTGCAACATAGCTGTACTTTATTATGTCTATTCTTAATTATGTGTATGTCTGTTTTATTTTTTTACAGTTTGCACTTGTCTTGGCATTCAATGTGGACAGCAAAGAAAGAATTTCATTGGACAGGGAAACTTGTTTTTCCTCACTGTGCACATGACAATAAACGCTTTGAACCTTGAACCTTTATAGACGGAGTCAGACATCTGAAAGTGAGCTTCAGCTGAGTAACTTGTAGATCTGTGCTGCTCAAGCTGCAAACTGTTTCAGATGGTTCAGTCCAATTAGGTGAACAATCCAATTTTTTGTTCACTGTTCATCTGAAACTCTGGATTACAGGTATGAATGTTGTAAATAATGTTCATTTCTTGCACAGACTGAACGTTTTGCTTCATAAGACCTCAATATATCATTAGGAGCCACAAGTATTAATTTTGTCTTGCCAGTATATGCTTTGTTTGCCTCACAAAGTGACTATATAGCCATTGACTTGCATTTTATGAATCACCATAAAACGCATTAATCTTCATTACTCTTTGTTACATTTCGGATGGCCTGAGGGTGAGTAAATTAACAGCAAATTTTTGGGTGAACCCTCCCTTTAAAGCCCACTGATATATACATCAGTAACTAATTTTAAGGTAAGAAACTTACGCTATTATCTCTCTCTCTCTTCCTACAGATGTGTTTTTCTCTCTGTGTTTAGCGCTGATGGTGGCCAGTCTATTGGAGACAATTGTCGTTACTAATATTCTTTGTGGATCAAGTGATTATCCCCCTCTACCAAACTGGGTTAAAGTGTTATTCCTGCATTACCTGGCACGACTGGTTTGCTTGCGCAAGAAAGTCTCTAACCAGAATTCTGACCCTCAAAGTGAGTCTCATAACAACTGAACAAAAAGTCAAACATTTTCTGCAAATAACAAGCAAATAATATGAACCCTCTTGGACAACCGACAATATATAATCTATTCTTCTATGTGTAAAAAAAATAAAATACTGCATTATTAAAATTAATGCACACGTAAAAAAAAACATGATGCTGCATGTTGTGCTTGCTTACCTTTAGATCACATTGATAAATGTAACAATTTCTGCCAGCAGAAAACTACAATGACATCATTTCCTCTTCAGCTGAGAAAGAAATAACCCAAATTAGATACCCAGAAAAAGGCATTAAATCACCATTAAAACATGATGATCAAGAACTTAAGGAACTAAGGATGATACATGAAGACATACTCACCATTCGCCAGCAAGTTGACAAGCATTTCTCCACTGATCAGAACTCAGAGGAGTGGATACACTTGGGAGAGGTCATTGATCGATTTCTGTTTGCTTTGTATGTTATTTTCCTCACTGTTAGCTTCTTCATCATATTAATATTCTGGTTGTACTGGTACAGTTTTGACAAAAAATCATAATGGCTAGCCAAAAATGTATATGTGTAAATGTAGATGCTCAAAATTAAGTGGTCAATCTCTCACTGCTCAACACAAGACTGCTTAACTGCATACATGAACTCCTCATGTAGTGTATTTTGTTATACGGTAGCTTAAGCAGCAGAAGCTTTCTTTTAAATACACATGGCATTGCAGACATGAAATATAACATTGTATGCTTTTAATGGATAGACAAAGGTTTAACAAATAAGAAATTCATTAACTGAATCGCTAGTCTTAAAATAGAAATTAAAGCATCTTCTTGTGAAAATTATGAGAAGACTCTTTTAATGTAATTGTTTTGTTTTATATGGCAAAGAAAATCAGGTTCAGAAATTTCAGTTTGTCGTGAATATTTAGCATCAATAAAGCTATGCTGTGTAAACACGTAATGGTGGTTCTTTTCAAAGTAGCCAGCTAGATCAGTACTTGGTCACTAGAGGGTACCCTCACTTTTCAATTATACAGTTTAATTAAGACTCCTTTTCTGTTTATCTCATAAAACCTCCATTACAAGTATATTTCTGTAAATTTGGTTTATATTTGCAAACTGAGGAACAAGACAACATGATTTTCTATACTAATTAAAACATGCCACAGAGCTTAATGTGCATAATGCATGGACGAGTCCTTTATATAGGTGTCAACACAATATACTGTATAATCCCCATGAGGACTATATTTTATTTTATTTTTTTTAATAATAATAATAAATAATGTTTTCCGTAAGGGTTGGGTTTTGGTGATAGAACATAAAGTTTGGACTGGACAGTATAAAATCATTACATCTGTGGAGAATCCTCATAAAAGAAAAATCCTCGGTGTGTATAAAATACGTGTTACATAAGAGCGCCAGTAGGTGGCGACAAGTGACTGTCTTTATTAGTGAGTCATTTTTCAGTGATTCATTCAACTGAATCGTTCAAAAACACTCATTCATTCATGAAAAAAACACCACTTCTGTTTTTCAGATAGACACAATAGTACCGCTGTTACCTTGTTTGGAAACCATTTTCAGAGCAAAAATGTAGAAAATGTTACTTACATAAAATTTAATAAAATATAATCTTACAGTTTATTGAACTTTTGAGGTGAACCGTATGTTGTGGGGATCAAATGTCTCCCCGAGGATATAAAACCTGAAATGTTTGACCTTGTGAGGACATTTTCTTGGTCCCCATGAGGAAAATAGTTTACAAATCATACAAAAATAAGGATATTTGTTTGTTTGGTTTTTTTTTTTTAAATGTAAGAATGTAGAAAGTTTTCTGAAGGTTTAGGTTAAAGAGAAGTGTTAGGGGATAAAATATACAGTTTGTACAATATAAAAAGTTACATCTATGGAAAGTCCTCATAAATCATGAAAACCCAATGTGTGTACGTGTGTGTAAAATATGTAGGAAAATACAAAATTAACTGTCTTTATAAGAGAGTCATTTAAGTAATTCATACAAATAATTCGTTCACCATCACTGTTTACACACAATTAGTACTGCTGTGTCAAAGTTTGTTAACAATTTTCAGAGAAAAATTTTACAAAATGTTACTCTTTACAGTTTTACTGTTTACTGTGTTGATTGGAGCTAAACTTCAAGTTTGTGTTGTGTGATGTATGATATAAAAATGTTCTGAAACTTCTGGCTAATTTAAATGGAAACTAAATGTTCATTACATGTATTTAGTGAATTTCTCACGTATTTAAATACCTTCCTCAGCTACCCAGCAGACATATTATATTAAGAAATTTCCATAACGCAATAGAATAGCCCGCAATGTCACATAGAAATGATAATAATGTATGAATGATATAACATACCTGCATAAATGTTTCGTTGCTTTCTCTCACATTGCACCTGTTGGCAAAGGGAGAGCAAGCTGTCGTTTGATATAACCTAACCTCCTATATAAAGATGAACTTCCAGTATACATGTGCGCTCCTACATATCAAAGCATGCTCAAACAACAGGAAAAAATGCAATCTCACATAGTATTGTCACTAATAACAATATACCTTTGGCAAAGCCATAATATAACTTCTCCTCAGCTCCGCTTCCCGCGAACTGAGAGAAAGCGCGCGGGACAACGAGTTTCTTAAAGGGGCAGTACTGTTTACATTAATAAGCAAAAACATTAACTCACCAAAACCATAAACCATATAATCGACAAAAAAGCATGCAAAAGCATTTAAAATAATCTATGCATTCATATAAAAGAAATATGATATAATTAAAATGTTAAAAAAACACAAAAGATTCAAAGTATACATGTAAAATTTTACTGACATCTTATTTCTTATTTTATTTTGTCTTGTTTTCAGAAACTTACAGTTCTTGGTTGCTTTTATAATTTTATTTGATGGACACTAATTAAAATTTAAGATTATTCATAGTAAATAATTAATAAGTCTGGAATCAGCACAAAACAGCTACTTCGTATTATACAGTATAGAGTATTAAATTCTGAAATAAGCATTGCACAAATAAACATTTGTATTGGATGAGTTTTGGATTGGATGAGTTATTGACCTATTTTTTATATCTCTTCTTGCTCTTAATTAGCTTAATGTGCTATTTATATTTAAAGCAATAAATCAGAAAACAGAGAAATAGGCAGCTGTTAAAAAGAAATATGTAGTGAATTATTCATCATTGTGCAACACAATTCAGATACCACATGTCAAGTATCAGGGATTATTTTGTTTTGTTTTGTTTTGTTTTGTTTTTAACCGCTTTGAGCTCATCGTGATTGCTCTGAATGTTGGATATGGCACAGGTGTAACCTTGGGCGTGACATGTGGTTGAACGACTGTCATGGAAACCTCAGGTCACAGTAGACTATCTTGTCTCTTTGAATGTAAATCTGGATTTATACGGACACACTGTTCCATAAAAACCACTATGTGAACACGCTTGCCCAATTAAAAAGTGCAATTAATTAACTTTTTATTAATACCTTCCCTACTATGAGCACATACTATAAAAGTACACCCATGAGTTCCTTCAGAAACCAAAATTGAACACACTAAAATTCACTGACTTGAATAAGCAAAAGCCTTGAGACCACAAGTCCAGGGCTGTGTTTCCCAAAAGCATTGTAAGCTTAAGTACATCGTAGACCCATTGAAACCAATGGAGCTATGATCAGCTTAGGCTTACAATGCTTTTGGAAAAGCAGCCCAGATCAAGTGCACCATTTAGCAGCAATGGCTTATTTTCCCAAAAGCATTAGGCCTACCAAGCATTGGCACCAATCCTCTCTACAGTCTGCTTAGGTTTATGATGCTTCATTTTCTACTGGCACATTATATTACCCAGCACAATATCTTTTTTAATGTATAGCATGGTAGGGAACCTTATGCATGTGCAGATACCATGGTAATCTGATGTACTTCAAAGAATTTATGTCCAAAAAACATGGTATTAACATGGTACCATGTTTACATATGCAAAGCAAAACAATAGCATTTTGGATCAAGAATCAATAGTTCTTTTTTGCTCGAACAATACTTGTGAAAAGGCAGTGTTGTATTCGGTTGTTTGGTTTTAATCAAATCTTCAGGTATACAAGTGTCCATTATTTACATAGAGTAAGTGCTCTAATCCAACTCTCAACATTGGTTTGCTTGGTTTGTAAGTATGAATCCTTATATGTAACCCTTGTGGTCCCTGCCTGAAAAGTAGAACGTCTTTACCCCACGTTTTGAGATTTGTTTGCCTTTGTTTATTGGCAGTGCTGGATAGTAACTGATTACATGTAATCTGAATAATGTAATCAGATTCCAAAAACTGAGCATTCGTAACTGGATTATTTTACATTTTACAATGCTCATAATCAGATTACAGTTACTTTTTTATGGATTACATGATTACACTATTCATACAAGAAGTAAACTATTCATAATATTCTTTCACTTAAATACGGCACATTAAAGGGTATGTTTAAAACAAGTTGGGTAAAAAGTAATCTAAAGTCATCTAAAAAATAGTCAGAATACGTTACCTAAAATGAGTAACCTAGATTATGTTACTAACTACAATTTTCATCTTGTAATCTGTAATCAGTAACGAATTACAATTTGTACAGTAAGTAATCTACCCAGCACTGCTATCCATTTTGCTTGTTTTAGGAAGATACAGATACCTGTGAAAAAACCTCCAAATTAAGATAATTCAAAGACTTCATATTATTGTGGCAGATGAGTTAATCACTTTAGACACATCTGACATATCTAAAAATGCGTAAATTACCTTGTGTAAAATGGCATAAATGTTTGCTAAGATGATCCAGAGAGACCAGACATAATAAAGTTCTCACAATGTTATATATAGGGGTATATATGGGGTACAATATGCGTCACATGACTAAATATGCGTCTTTGTTTTTGAAATGTGTTTTTGAATGTGAAAATTATGTTTTCAAATGTATTCACTTGAGAGAGCGTCTTCAATAAACTCAGTTTTCGCTTCACAAAAACATGTCTCAGTGTGGAAGAAAGGTCAAAACTTCAAGAAAAAGATACATCTTTTAATTTATGTGGATTAATATAGACGTAGCTTTACGTTTTAAGTGTCTCACGCCATTGGCAGCACTCCAAAGGAGTTTTTATAATTTTTTATGCTGTTGGAGATGGAGATCTACAGCTTTTCTGCAAAATTCAGCTGAGATTTATTGACATCGATATCTTTGGCTAGATCAAAGCTTTAAAGAAGATGGCAAAGAGATCAAAGACAATGCTGGATCTGGTTGTTTGGTTTTAATCAAATATCCAGGTTGTACAAATGCCCACTATTTACATAGTGTAAGTGCTTTAACCAAACCTTCAACCTTATTTTGCTTGGTTTGTATGATCCATCAACCCCTTGTGGTCACTGCCTGAGCAGGAGAACATTTGAGGTTTTTTCCTCATTTTGGAGATTTGTTTGCCATTATTTTTAGTGTAAATGTTAAAGCCATGTGTCACTAAATCTGCAACTGTGCTTGTTTTAGGAGGCTAAGTTAATATGTATTGTCCATCTTAAACAGAAAATTATTAAGCATTTTATTTTCTGGAGGTGTTCTCATTGATATAGTGGTATTATTTTTGCTAAGTGGTTACAAAGGTCTTTTAAAATCAAATAATTTAACAGTTAAAAATAGATTTTTATTACACTGCAGAAAAATTGCTACTTTATATACAGTAAGTGCATATAGGAGCTTGGGTGCATTTATCATGTGTTCACACTTGCTACAAATGATGTTACTAAATTCTTTCTTGTTTAGGGTTAATAGATTTATATTAACAAACAATTTTATATATTTTTGTATTAACCTTGTGCTACGAAACATTGGGGCTAATGCAATATTTTTATTCAAAGTCTTCTTGACTTTCAGATAAAAATTTCTGTCTGATCGTTAAGAAAATTAAAATCACAAGTCTCCTCAAAAGGCAACATGATTTGAGTTACATATTATTCTTTTTCATGCTCCTTTAGTGAAAAACACTGTAGAGACCACTGCAGATTATTTATCCTATAGATTTTTTTTTTTTTTTTTTTTTTTTTTACTGCATCACTCTAGAAAACTGTCCTTTGGTTTGTTTATAAAATACCTTTTCTTACCTTCTGCTTCAGGCCCCAGTCTGATCCAATCTTTACTACTGCAACTTACTTCAAGCTGGCATCCCTCGGAAACAATGGCTATTGGTTCTTCTGATTGAGGGGAAAAAAAGGTTTGATCAAATGCGTAATATTGAAAATGCAAATAAATATTGAGACTGAATTTTTTTTAGCTATACTACATTTAGAAAAAATGCTTTGATATATGAGAGATGTGAAAAAGGCATTGCCCACCTTTGTGGTTATTCTAATTTGTGTAAACAAATAAGTCATATAAAAAGCAAGTATTTATGTTATGTTCACTCTCAATTTTGCTACACAAACTTCCACACATAAAAAATTTGCAAAGGAAAAACTCTGCTAAACATTTACTTCAGTCCAGGTTATTGAGGACCTGATGGCTTCTATCCGTCTTCCAAGAACGCAGGTAAGACTGCATTTTGTGTTACAATATTTTATTTTCATTTTATGTGTACTGGGCAAAAGGAAATTAAAAAAATACATATTTTTCTAGTTTAAAAAGATAGATTAATAGCTATAATAATAGGTAATTAACAGTCGTAAATATTAATTTTACCTTTCTGACTTTTTTTTGGTTTTTGTTTTTCTTTAATTTCCTCCTCTATCATAATTTTTAAAATGATGAAATTCAAATTTTTAATTTCATTCAGTTTAATATCTTCAAGAATCTTGGTAATGAGAGTTTATAGTTTTTGCTTTATTTACTTGTGATTTGTGATTTGTATTGCAATTGGACATTCCACAGGTTATAACATGGTACGCCACTCTCACTTGGTTCCAGCTGACCATCAGCTGCTTCATTATACACTGTAAGATTCATTTCCATACAATTCTTTTTTTCTTAATCTGTTTCAAAGGACTGTGATTTTACTGCAAGACTACATTTTAGGCAAGGCAAGTTTATTTATATAGCACATTTCATACACAGTGGTAATTCAAAGTGCTTTACATGAAAGGAAGTAAAATAGTCATTAAAAAAATAATCACAACAATGAAAACAAGGAATTTAAAAGAATAATAATAATAATGATCACAGCAATAAAAACAAGGATAAAAATTGATTTAAAATGAATTTAAAACAGTTAAAAATCTTAAATCTTAAATGATTATACATAAAATACAGTGCAATCAGTTCTGAGACTGCACTGTATTTTCGTCTATCAAATCATGTAAGGTGTCACTGTGGACTTGACTCTCTATGGAATCTTAGGAGTGGTAAGCAATTTTACTTAACATTTACAAAATCATGACATTTTTATAGTACTAATCCCACTTAACATTATAGAAATGGTTACAGATTGCATATATTTTCCCTTTCAGAATGAAAAAGCACAGGTGTTGGAAACATATCTGTGGGTGAGGATGGTAAGAGACAAATAGACTGTTTAGACTAGGGGTGTGTGATCTTGACAAAAATATATATCCCAATATTTATTGGGATTTTTCCAGTAATAATTAAATTATATTTTGCCGAGTGTGTTTTTGTGCTGGTACCTTGGCTGATTTAGGTCTGTCACGGATGAATAAATATGACACGAAAACCACCAGTAGATGGCAGCAAGTCCCTGTGTTATTGAGTGACTCATTGAATCATTCATTCAAACAATTCATTCAAAACAGCTGATTTGTTTAGAAAGGAAGCATGTAATCAGTGCTGAGTAGATTACTTACAAATTATGTTCCATTACTGCTTACAAATTACATGAAAAAATTGTAGTTAGTAAAATAATCTAGGTTACACATATTAAGTAATGTAGTTTGATTACTTTTAGAATACTTTTGACCTAATTTGTTTATAGCATATACTTGAATGGAATTATTGTGTACAATATTGATTAAACTGTGTGAAAAACAAATAATATATAATTATTAGTGCTGTCAAACGATTAATCGCGATTAATCGCATTCAAAATATAAGTTTTTGTTTACATAATATATGTGTGTGTACTGTGTATATTTATTATGTATATATAAATACAAACACATGCATGTGTATATTTAAGAAAAATATGTTGTTTATATATTAAATCTATATATAATATAAAATATAAGAATATAAATATATAAATGTATATACATGTAAATATTTTCAAAATATATGCTGTATGAGTGTGTATTTATATATACATAATAAATATACACAGTACACATACATATATTATGTAAACAAAAACTTTTATTTTGGATGCGATTAATCGCGATTAATCGTTTGACAGCACTAATAATTATGTAATCCATAAAAAGCACCTGTAATCCGATTATGAACATTTTAAAACATAATATAATGTAATTACAAGTACTAAATTTTTGGAATTTTTTGGGATTTATAAATAAATCACTAATCACTAATTTTCATTAGCGAAACTGAAAAAACTCATGGAATATTTACTTCTTGTTTGTTGAACTACTGTGTAAAATCAATACAGCATTCACGATTGCATTCACACGCTAATGGTTAGGAAAATGGCACTGACGCTTGTGTGAGATTACTTATCTCGCGTCGTACAAATATTAAAAACAAAAACCCATTCAGTGATGTTTCTTTCTTTCATACCTGCATTCTAATAGGCTTCATCACACAGTGAATGCTTTCGGATTGTCAAGACATGTTTGTGTTTGTTTTTTTGCAAAGTGAGTGACTTACTCGACAATGTCAGTTCACATAAACAACAATTACGACATTATTGCAGACGCAGGGACAGATTTACCTTTTATTGTGACATAGGCAAAATACATTTTTGTGTGCAAAAGTGCGTGTCTGTACTGTATGTGTGCATTTTTGAGAGAGAGCAGGAGAAGAAAATCATGCTTTCCGTAAATAAAAAGGTGGAAAACATGGAAATAGTTTGTCTTTTTTTTCCTACAGTGTGTTGTATTTATTTGGTCATTGGTTTTTTTTTGGGGGGGGGGGGGGGTAATTTGCAGTTGTAGGTAGAGTGACAAAAATATTATATATCTCTTCATTGTACTTAAGACCTCCCTGGACGAGCAAGCATAGGCATGTGCCTAGAAAACCTATGCGTAAATCCGGCTCTGCGCATGTGATAAATATCACACACCCCTAGTTTAGACCTGGTATTAATAGCCATCTCGCATGATCCATTCACATTTTATGGTGCTAAATACTTCCAGGCACTAGAAGCAATAGCACTAGTTGAATTATTATTTTTGTAGAGGTGGCAGATTGAAGGTTTGAGCTGGGATCCTGCTGAGTGTGGAACAAAAAAGATCTCACTACCAAGAGAAAAGATATGGATTCCAGACATTGTCATCAATGAATTGTAAGTTGCAAATATTGAATGTAACAGCTATGACTACTGAATAGGGGAAAAAAATAGTGTTTATGCACTTGCAATGGACATCCATTACCTTTAACCTGCTACCCACCATCATTTTGCAGCATGGATGAAAACCGAGCACCAGAAACATATTACGTCTATGTGACCAACACTGGTCTGGTGCTTGACGGACGGCCGTTTCACGTGATCAGCTCCTGCAGACTGGACATCTACACCTTTCTGTTTGATTTTCAAAACTGTACATACACGTTCAACTCTTATAAACACTCTCGTGAGTAAGCAAAACTGAGAAAAGTATATTCCTGTTTGGCTACTTTTCATTATATTGTACCTATTGGTCTCTTTTTCTAGGTGATGACGTTCAGTTGTTCTTCTTTCTGCCAGTGGAGCAGATATTCAAAAATTCTCTTGAAGTGATGACAACTAAAGGAGAGTGGGAGCTGATAGACATGAGAGCAGAAAAACCTGTGCAACTGTTTCTGGAAGGGGGATGGGATAACCTCATTGTTTATGTTGGTGGCTTTTTGGATTTAGTGGGGGAATTCACTAAGAATTGCAACCAATACTGTCATGATTTGGTGCATGTTACTGGGACTGTGCAGTATCGCTCCACTGCAATCCAGACACCAACAAAAAGGCTAAAAGTGTGTTTGACTACACCGGGAGCATCCGATCATGCTCCTGGAGGGCCAGCGTCCTGCAAAGTTTAGCTCCAAACTGCTCCAACACACTTGCCTGGAAATTTATAGTGAGTCTGAAGATCTTTGCTATGCCCAAAATCTTAAATTGGGCACTATTTGAAGGGACAGCCATTTGTAGTGGTGTCCGAAACCATAGTGGATCAAGTATACTCAATCCCATAATGCACTGTGGTAATGAGTGTACAACCAATGTACACTCACAGGCTAGAGAATACCCATAATGCACTGTGAGGGACGTGCTGAATTAATTCATCCATTTTCCAAACCGCTTGTCCAATGTGGGTAGAACGTAATGTCATACAGGAATACATTTCTCACTCGTTGTCATTCACTCCTTCAACTGGACTATATTATTGGACTGATGTAGGGAATAGTGAATGAGGGTATAGGGGGCAATTTGAATGCAGCACTTGATTAGCTAATTCAGGTGAGTTTAATTAGGGCTGGCGCTAAAGTCTGCTGGGACAGTGACCCTCCAGGAACACCCTTGGACTACACTACAGTATGTGCCTGGATATGACCAGTTATAGAGCTTTTCTTCATCACGTGACCATCATTTTTTTATTATGTTTACTTCGTGCTTCCTATGTGCCGTTTTAGTGCAACTATAATTCCTCTAGCAAGAAGAACTGAGTTTTCTGAATAGGTGATCTAACTCTTACCATTGGGTGATCCTGAAATGTTGTTCTATCTGGAGTTCCCATGTTCCTTTGGAGATTTCTGGGCTGTATCTAGTTGGCACAATCTGTAATGAGCCCAGATCCACCTAATATATTCCAGCTTATTAGAGTGTTGCAGGGCTAACATATTTTTGTAGGCCAACCTGGTAAGCTTGACAAAAACCCAATAAGGTTTTTCCATTGGCTTTTGGATTCTTTTAAAATTCACAAAAGCTGTGTTCATTTGTGAAGATTATAATAATGAACAAAACGTAAAAATCATTAGCTTTGTAGGTCATAGCCCTTTTTTCTGCAGTAATTCAAAAACCAATGGAAAAATCTTATTTGGTTTTTGTCAAGGGAACCTGGTTGGTCGTCATCAGTGCAGCACTCTATACCTCTGCAGATAGCACTTGGTTATACAGACATGACGCGTAGCCAAGTATGGTAACACAAACTCGGAATTTGTCCTGGGAGCAATTGGGGGTTTGGTGCCTTGCTCAAGGGCTCAAGGGCACCTCAGTCATGGGTATTGAGTGTGGAAGAGAGAACTGTTCATTCACTCCCCACCTAAATTTCCTGCTGGTACTGAGAAACGAACCTGTGTTCATACAGACTGCACATTTGTGCATCTGAATTTGTCATTTGCATATGCGCCAGGAATTGGATGCACTAATTGATAGGTCCACTAGGGGGAAACACTCACACAGTTAGGTCTTTACTTTTAAATAATTAGCTGAAGAAAAGGATGGAAAATGTCAATAAAAACAGAGGACAAAGGTGAAAACAACAGAAATGGATGTACAGTACAAGTAGGAAATACCATACACAAAAGTTGTGGCCTAATGGTTAGAGAGTTGGGCTTGTAATCAGAAGGTTGCCGGTTCGATTCCCGCACCAGCAGTACTATTACTGAGGTGCCCTTGAGCAAGGCACCAAACCCCAAATTGCTCCCTGGGCACTGGAACATTGGCTGCCCACTGCTCCGGGTATGTGTTCATGGTGTGTGCATGCACTTGGATGGGTTAAATGTAGAGGACCAATTTCGAGTATGGGTCACCATACTTGATAATGCATCCCTATTTTTTTTTTGTGTGTTATTTTTTCTACTGTGAACACTAATGTTCTCACTCATTGTGGAATAGATTGTCCTGAGACGTCGAGCTACGCTGTATGTGGTGAACCTCCTGATTCCCAGCAGCTTCCTGCTTTCTTTGGATCTCTTCAGCTTCCTGCTGCCACCTCAAAGTGTGGACCGTGCTTCCTTCAAAATGACCCTCATCTTGGGTTACACCGTCTTCCTGCTGCTAATGAACGACCTGCTGCCCGTCACAGGAAACAACTTACCACTCATAAGTATGTTGTCAAACCTTCTTCTTCACTCATTTTGCATATTTTTGTCTTTACTCTGCTAAAATGTGGCTCCAGATGGTCACCATCATAAGTTGATGGTCTCCAGAATGGGATGCTGGTGCAACCTACACAGCAATACCTTCTTGGCAAACCAAAGTTGGCATGACCCAGTTAGGGCTGGTACATGTCAAAACTCAGGGCCGTGCAATCCTGCTCCTGGAGAGCCATTAGCCTGCAGTTTTTCCAACCAGCTCCAACACACTTGCCTAGAAGGCGGCACATGACGTCATTGGCGCAAGATGTAAGCAGCCCTTCTGGGATGTTTTGGCTTTACTTTCCTATAGTGGAAGGAAGTGAAGATGCATAGTCCATCTTTTTTTACAGTCTATGAGTTGGAGCTAAACTCTGCGGGACAGCGGCCCTCCATGAACAGGTTTAGACACCCCTGTCATAACTTAACCCAGGGGTCTCTAAACTCAGCCCTGGAGGGCCGCTGTCCTGACTTTAGCTCCAACTTGCCTAAACACACCTGCTTGTAAGTTTCTAGCTTGCCTAGTAAGACCTTGATTAACTGGTTCAGGTGTGTTTGATTAGGGTTGGAGCTAAACTCTGCAGGACACCGGCCCTCCAGGACCGAGTTTGGAGACCCCTGACTTAACCCACTGGGAGCATGGTTCTTTATTGACAGCCATCTTTGAGATGAAATGGAATAATAATGGCTAGCTTTCTCAAGGTATTACAGACCTCCTTGAACTGACCAGTTTTATCATGTAGATCAGTGGTTCTCAAACCTCTCCATGAAGTACCCCCAGCCCTGCACATTTTGTATGTCTCCCTATATCTGACACACCCACTTCAGGTCTTGCAGTCTCCACTAATGAGCTGATGAGTTGAATCAGGTGTGATAGATGAGGGAGACATACAAAATGTGCAGGGCTGGGGGTACTCCAGGACAGGTTTGAGAACCACTGATGTAGATCATCCTGGTCAATCAGCTTAAGTCCAGGGTGCCCAATCCTGCTCCTGGAAATCTACAATACCTTCCTGTAAAGTTTAGCTCCAACTTTGATCAAACACAGCTGAACCAGCTAATAAAGATTTTCAGAAGCACTTGATAATTACAGACAGGTGTGTTCAGTCATGGCTGGAATTGAACTCTGCAGGTAGTCAGATCTCCAGGAACATTATTGGGCACTCCTGGCTTAAGTTTTTCTGATCTAGGTTCTGGCATAAGAACCTTATGCTTGGGCTGCATTTCTCAAAGGCATTGTAGACCATCAATGGTCTCTACAGTGGTTTACAATACTTTTGGGAAATGAAGCCGAGGACTCTAACCTGATCTTTTCAGCAGGTTAGGTGATCCTTCTTTACCTCCAATCTAATCTTTCTCTCTCGATCTAGACGTGTTTTTCTCACTCTGTTTGGCCTTGATGGTAGCAAGTCTCCTTGAGACTATCCTCATCACCAATGTCCTGTATGGTTCCCGTGACTTGCCTCCCTTACCCAAGTGGCTCAGGATTCTGGTCCTGAAATATCTTGCTCGACTTGCTTGTATGAAGAAATCCTGCGATAAACACTTTGAAGGTAAGACTCTTTTTGGAAGCCAATATATTTTTGTCTTCCAGTACGCTTTCACTTTATTGCTACACACTTAACATTAGAATTCATATCATTGGTGTAAAAGATGTTTTCCAATGATGGTCTTGTTTTTTTGTTTTTTTTTATTTTTAGCCACAGCAAACACATCTGAGAGCACTTTCTACAAAAACGCCATGACTGATATTCCAAAGAAAGAGCTAGTTGGTGCAAGTCCAGTGAGAGTCTGGGAACAATGTCTTGATGAAATGAAGAAGATAAGTACCAAAGAAATCACCTGTGTCCTGTCTGAATGACTATCGTCCCATAGCACTGACCCCAATCATGATGAAGTGCTTTGAGAGGTTAGTCATGCAAAAAATCAAATCCAGCATCCCCAACACACTCGATCCGCTCCAGTTTGCATACCGTCCGAACCGCTCTACGGACGACGCACTACTTCCACCCTCCACCTGGCTCTACCCACTCCAGAAAATAAAGACTCCTACTAGAATGCTGTTCATTGACTCAGCTCGGCATTCAACACAATAATTCCACAACAGCTCATAAAGAAACTAAACTCGCTGGGCCTTAACAACTCTACCTTGTAATTGGATCCTGGACTTTCTAACCGGAAGACCTCAGTCAGTCCGTGTCGGCCACAACACTGAGCTACTTCACACTGAGCACAGGTGCTCGACAAGGCTGTGTGTCAGCCCGCTGCCTTCAGCGCTGCTGACCTACGACTGCACTGCCAAGTTCAGCTCCAACCACTCATCAAGTTCGCTTACGACACAACGTGTGGTAGGTCTCATCAAAGCAACAACGATGAAACGCACTACAGAGAGTGAAGTGGCACAGCTTGCTGAATGGTGTGGTGCCAACAACCTGTCCCTCAATGTGAGAAGACAAAGAGGTTGTGATGGACTTGCAGGAGAACCTCGCTGACCAGCCCCCACTGACCATCGATTAGCCTGACTGTGGAGAGAGTCAGCAGCACTAAATTCTGGGGTGCAGGCACATCACAGAGGACCTCACCTGGACCACCAACACCATGTCACTCTCCAAGAAGGCACAACAAAGCCCACACTTTCTCCGCCGGCTGAAAAGAGCAAGTCTCCCTCCACCATCCTCACCACATTCCTACAGGGGCACCATTGGGAGAGGTGCTGACCAGCTGCATCACTGTCTGGTTCGGAACTGTAGGCAGCAGACCGCAAGACCCTTCCTAAGTGAGTTGACAGTGGAACACGGGTTGCAAGATCATCGGTGCCCCTCCCATCCATCATGGGATATTTTCCTTGCACATGCTCCAGCAAAACCAACAGCATCGTGAAGGACCCCACTCCATCCCTCCCACAGTCTCTTCCAACTCCTACCATCAGGAAGACGGTACCGAGCGTACTGGGAGCCCGCTCCGCCAGACTGCTCAACAGCTTTTCCCCAGGCTGTGAGAGCCCTGAACTCTAACTACCCTGCCCCCCTCTGAAACCCCATGCAAACCCCTACCTCCTGAAACTTGGACCATCTACTCCCCCCCCCCCAAACACCCCCAACCTTACCACCAAAGAACAGACTTATGAAACTTTCGTGCAGTGTGCTACACACAGGTGAGTGGGCCTGCACAAACCACCTGTAGTGAACACACCTCCCCCACGCGCACCAGACACTTTTTCACTAGACACTTTTTCACACACTCCACAATCTTTCAAAAGACCCAGCAATTATATGTGCTGTTTACATTCTCATGCACTACAGATCACCTTGTACTGTTCCCCAGCCAGCTGCTTGACTCCAATGTTTCTCTGCACATGTACAGTATTTATGTGAAGCATCTGTATAGTCATAGTTTGTGCTCCTATTTTTTTTTATTTCTTATATTTTTATCTTTAGTTGTATAGGGTAACCATTTATATATAGTATACTTATAGTTAAAATCTGTTAGTAGGTAGTTGTGTGTAAGTTTATAGTGTATTACTTCGTTGTTGTATGTCTGTATGTATGTAGCACCGTGGTCCTGTGAGGCACGACATTTCGTTCCACTGTATGTCCCCACATGCAGCGGAATGACAATAAAGCTCAACTTGAACTTGACTTGAACTTGAGTAAGGATTTATTGGCCATCCGTCACCAAGTTGAAGAGCACTTCACTAATGACAACAGAACAGATGATTGGTTCCTGTTTGGTCAGGTCATTGACCATTTGCTCTTTATAATGTATAGTCTCTTTATCGTTGTGAGTTTAAGCACAATTATGGTTCTGTGGCTGTACTCGTACAGTCTAGACAAAGGTCGTAATTTATTATTGCCTGCTCTGTAAACTGAAGACACCAAAACTCATGATGTCAGTGGAGATATGATTTATTTCTGATGTAATGCAAGGGATCTTCAACAAAATACTCTAGCTTTATATGCTTAATTGGGCCTTTAAAAGGGGTAGTTCACCAAAAATGACATTTCTGTCATTTACTCACCCTCAAGTTGTTTTAAACGCAAAAGAAGATATTTTGGTAAGAGGAACAACATAAGGGAGTGTACATGACAGAATTGTCATTTTTCGGTGAACTATCCCTTTAAGTGTCCCAATACTTAAAATTCCATAGACATTAAAGCTCTGGAACATAAAAAATAAATATTAAAATTTAGTAAATGCGTAGAATCTGACATTGTTTTATTCGTATCACCAAAACAGGTTTTGTTAGCTTTGGTAACATGAATAGCAAATACGACATTTGTTACTGTCATTATCAAATATTACATCATTAAATGATATTAAATAGTATTTAAATATCAAACAAACCTTGCTTCTGTTTTTTTTTTTTTTTTTTTTAAAGATTTATTGAGTTAAGATTTTGTGGTACAATGTTAAATATATATATTGAAATAAACATAGGTTAATGCATTTCTAAATTAATAATTACAGTAATAATTAATGGTAGTTATTAATTTAATATGACTGTAAAAGAAGCCCCAAGAAAATGCTTTTAAAAATGCTGTACATTAAGTACCATACAAACAAGGCCAGTCTCTGGATTTCTAGGCAGTATATAGAACTATCCATGGTATATAAAAACAACTGGAAATATGTTCAAGATGATTTAATATGTTAAAGTAGATTTAATAACGTTTTGAGAAGCCATAATAGCTCAGGCGTGAATCCAGTGTTCTTTCCTCTAATTAAATGTGTGGCACTGAACATGTTTTTTTCATCTAATGGAAAAACAACTAGATCACTAATGAGTTCAACCAAATGGATCCAAGCTATTAAAACAAGATAGGTCAGTGGTTACTGAAGGTGTTAAACAACATGTAAGTGCACATGATGGTGCCAGTAAAGTCATCACATTTCACCCATGGAAGTAAGCGGTGAGCAGTTTTAAACAAAAGGATATCTCATCTACACTGAGCATTATGAGCACTGAGCATCTTTGGCGTTTTCTTTTGGCATTTTTCATTCTACTTACAGGTAATGAATTAAGCTTATATGTAGATCACAGACTTCATGTTTTGGTCAGTCTTTGTTAAAAATAATTATATCTTTAATTATTCAGCATTACCTTTTATACCAAATCAACCGTCTTTTTGTAAGCCGGTGTTTTTTTTGTTTGTTTTTTTGTGCTATGCATCCCAAGCATTGATATAACATTCACATATTTTCCTGCATCATAGTTGTTTGGTCATTTAACATCCATGAGTGCAAATCAAATTATATCATGATGTTTTTTACTTTCTTACTTAAAAAAAGGTTTTTGTCAAGTAATTACAGCTTCTGTAATTGTAATGTGATTTCATCACTTGTTGCTAATTTCTAAAATGGTTGAACAGATCTCACCCCATGTTACAGGATCGGCTTTAGAGTTGTTATGTGTACTGTTTCTGTAATATAAATGGCATGTGGCATAAGATTAGATAATTTGCACTAGAAAGAGAATACTTAAGAATACTTAAGAAAATACTTAAGTTAAATATGCTAGAAATATCCATCAGTACGGTGTACATTTTAGGACATCCTTAGACCTCAGTCATATGACGAAAAGGCATCATGCCTCAGACTAAAAGGCTTCAGCCATTGGATTAAACGGCATCGTGCCTCGGACTGAAAGGTTTCAGGTCTCAGGAAAAACAACGTCAGGTGTCAGGTCTCGTACAATTAGGCATCGGGCAAAACGGCCTCAGACAAAATGGCATTGATCGAAATGGACTCAGACAAAAAGACGTCGATCGAAACGGACTCAGACAAAACGGCCTCAGACAAAAAGGCATCGACCGAAACGGACTCAGACAAAATGGCATCGATTGAAACGGACTCAGACAAAAAGGTATCGACCGAAACGGACTCAGACAAAACGGACTCAGACAAAAAGGTATCGACCGAAACGGACTCAGACAAAACGGCCTCAGACAAAAAGGCATCGATCGAAA
>JAFVLL020027419.1:0-14995 GCA_021397915.2 Tor tambroides
GAGCCTCCAGGGCAATAACCAAATGGAGCCGGTGCAACAAGTCAATAGCGCTGTTATTGCACCAAACCGATGGCCTGCGCTTCAATCAGTACTGCGGGGGGAGAGCGGCAAGTCATCATGACTGAATTAGTGTCACTCAGAAACCCCCTCTCTCCAAGGCCTCCGTCCATCCCCAGGCGCTCTTTCCTACGTTTCCTCTCCCTCTCTCTCTCTCTCTCTCTCTCTGCTTCTCGCTTTCTCCGGTAGCCTCCTCCAGCCCAGGGATGAGATTCTTCTACTCGTTTTGTAAGAGGAAGAGAAGGGTCTGCAATTTTAATGGAACGGCATGGATTATTTAAAGTGACTAAACCCCCTGTTGTAGTGTCAAGTGGAAAGATGTCGGATGACACTGTGGTTTCTGAAGCTCTGCTGCAGGAACGTGCAAGGAAAATTCTCCGCAGCATGAGCTGGTGTTCGACTGATGTGCTCAGTGTTTAGTTGACAGCAGAATGGGTTGAAAAATCATTCATTCTCACAGGAATTTTTAGTAGTGGTGTTTACTAGCAGGCAAGTATCACTACTTTCAAGTTTGTATCAAGATTTGGAAAGTCATGATTATGGCTTCAGGTGTGATCAAATTACTTTGGTCAGAGCATGATGGTGATAAATAAAAAATGTGCATAAGATGCTTTTTGTTTTTTCAGGTTTTTATCCAAGTTTTGAAGGTAGTGTAAGCTGAATTTTTACATTGTATTTTGTACATAAAAAGCCATTTTTTTACAAAATTCAAATTAGCATGAACTACATGTGACCATTGGTGCTACCGTGGTGGACACATTGGATGTCACATACAGTTGTACAATAATGAATATATAGCAATTCAGTTTACGGAACCTACGTAAATTGAATAAACTGAATAAAGAATAAAGACCTAAAAAAGCAAAAGCACACTCTTTATTCATCAATTTTTAGAAGTAGAATGAACTTACTGTACTAGTATTAATTTTGTCAGCCATTTTTAATTTAGTCTTAATCTTAGTCTTTTAAATTAGTTTTAGTCTTAGTCCTGGTGTCAAATGTACTTTTTGGTTATTATCATATTTAGTCGACCTTGTCCTGTTTTTGTTTTACTCTACTAAATGTCTGAGGGTTTTAGTCAATGAAAATTTTTCATCACATTTTCATCATGCTGTATAATGTTTAAGCTGATTTAAAAAAAAAACAACAACTAAAAATTGCTCAATTTTAATCAGAATGATTGTTGTCATTTTAGAAATTTATTTTTACATTCCTGGTACTGCTGAATAAAATGTAGACTCATACATATGGTTTATTTTACCTTGTCTAGTGTACTGATTTATTATAGGCTATTTAATATATAAATTAATATCAAAGACTTAGATATGCACTCTCTCTGTCTACATTATGAAAACTGGCAAAATCAAACAAAAACAGTGAAATTCCTAATAGTAATTCCAATAATCCCAAATTGCAATCATGTTTCTCTATTAAAACAACAGTGGTTAGGTAAGTGCATTTATTCGCACCCACAATGGCAAACAATATAGTCAAGATCTCATGACAGAACTGAAACAGCCCAAATGACACTTTCATTTAAACCGATCATCTCACATGGAGATTGCTAAACTTTTTGTTGGTGTTTTCAGATCATCGTTGGCACTTCTGTAATGAAGAGCAAGCATGGTTTCCAGATTGCAAAAATCAAGCAAAACACTGGGCAGAAAATATATCCTTTTAACAGACAAACTCTGATTTGCGTATTTGAATTCTTGATATCTGGCAACCGCACACATGAAAGCTCGTAGGAGAGGCTTGTACAGCAGAGCACAATAATATTTTGTCTCCTTTGTTTCAACGAAAATAAAAAGTGATTTTCATATTGTTTTTATTTTTTAAAATACATTTTAGTCTTGTCTTTTATCGTCAACGATATTGCGTGATGATATAGTCACAGTTATTGTTTATTGACCTTATTGTCGTCTCGTCATCGTCTTGTTTTAGCCATGGGGAAAAAAAGCTTGTCAACGAGCATTTTTCGTTAACGAAATTAACACTATACTGTACTGTATTTAAATCACCAAACTTGTAAATACGTACGAAGTAGGGCTATAACTAGTGCCCAGAATCTCATAGCGACTTGGGTTAGTGTCTTTGACTTGGACTAGTATAACCACCTAGAAACCACCCAAAAACTTAATAGTAACCATTGGCAACCTTTATAGCATCATGGCACCTCTCTCATTTTCTTCAGAAAATCAAAAAATATAGTTCATCTTTAATGTTTCGATCTATTTCAACTCCAGATGTTTCAAACTTCCTTCCATCTGTTTTTTGGATGTCTTCGGTTATTTTTTGTCGACCTTGCAGCAGCATAAGTCAAGGGCTTTGCTTCTCCTATTAATGTTATTTTTCCCCATCTCTCCATTATTGCAACCTCATCCTCATGCAGTCACAATCACCCGAGGATAGAAGTGGGAACACAACAACAGCTTCAAGGCTGAAGTTTGTGTTTATTTGAGAGAGAAGGTGCCAGAAAGGTCTGTCGCTGCTCTCCACTCTCCCTCGCTTTCCCTGCTTTAAACAGCTAGTTCATTAACCACACTTGTGTCATCATTCCAGGTGCCCTTGCTTAGAAATCTGGTGTCACATAATTTGTCTTTTTGAGATGCATCTTGGACATTAAGATGCTCCTCTCCGTGACTCTGCTGACATAGCATGGCAAGGACGGCTGAAGCATTGAGCTGATTAAGTGCTGTTTTCTAAAAGCTTTTGTCCTCTGGATAGGAATTTGAAAGGCTCCCTCTCAAAATCATAACCTACTCTGTATGCCCTCCAACCCATTTTGATTGTATCCTTGTCTTTTCAAGTTCCTCTCCATCTTTGGCCACACATGATGGTCTCTCCATTCGGCTCTAAAGACATGCAATGCCATGGTTATGTCTTTTACATGGTACTGATTTCCTGTTAGTGTGAGTTCACACCACAGGCCTTTGTCAGGTTTCTTATTGAAACTGATGCTCAGTATCAAATCAGTAGCCATTTGAGATCAAGACTGCAGAAGTGAGCAAGAGGAAGGTTTTGAGTTTTGTATCATATGTGTTTATTCTCATTCTTTTTTTTTAGTGAACACACGAACACATTCAGTTCCAAGAGAACTAAGTAACGTGATTATGTTTGCCCAATTGTGTGGATGACACTCTGTGTCAGTTTCATCAACAGCACTCTGTACGCTTCACATTCACACAAAAACATATATTCTGTATTTCTCAAACTGCATCGAAGTACACAAATCCAAATGCCAACGATTCAATAATAAAGCTACTTTACTCACACTTTATGGACTTAATCTAATATGTTCACGGCTCAGCAGTAAGTATTTGTTCTGCTTTCCTGGTCATCCCAGTGTCTAGTTGCCTAATTAAAATGTATAATTTTATGTTTACATTAATAATTTAAAAAGTTTTATGTTTATTATTTCATACATTTTTTATATTTATTTAAAATTTATTAAGATGGGGTCTGTTGTCAATAGTGTAGTGATGTATAAAGTTTACACAGTTTCTTTTAAACAGAGTAACTTACTGTTAGGCAACTCAGAAAATTCTGAGTTGCTGCATGGATTCTTACTGACTGTATATTGACCATGAAAATTGACCAAAAACTGTAAATGTGACTGCACCTTTATACATGTTTGCAAAGTATAGAATGCATGTACATGATCCAAAAAAAATGTTTTTTGTTAGTTCTCCATCATTTGCTGATAAATACAAGCTCCACTTGGGATTTTGTGAGTGTGTGCACTCTGATCAGGTGCAACTAACTTCCAGTAAGTTTTTAGAAATCAAGCAGAACAGTTAAAATGTCTTATTGAATAGTTGTGTTAACATATTCAAGCATAAACTCTATCATTTATCACATTTACACGTTAACTTCGACAGCCATAAAATAAACATTTGGTTATTACATCCGTGCTCTAAACGGCCGCTTTGCTGCAGTATGTGTATCACTGGTCTTGTAGAGCATAACACGGGGTGAATGGATGTACTAGAGGGAGTGGAGATTATTACTTTGGCTTCTGGCTAAACTAAACATGTCGGCATGATGTTATGTAAAGTTGCTTGTTATTGAAAGGAAAGAGCGTGTCTCTTGACTTTCGGACGGAAAAAACAGTAACAACTTGGAGTGTTGAATGGAATTTGCTTTGAGTAATGCCAAAAAATGTCCGTTTTGGTCTATAAAAGTAATATTAAATAGAGAGAATTAGACATTCTCTCTACTGGATCATTTCAACTTGATTTTGTTAGTGTAACAAAACACTGAGATGTTACAAGCTATGGCCTCAGGTCAGACCCGCCCAGCACAGAACGTCCAGAACTTCAGCCTTCCTTTCTTTTCTTTTTCCTCTCCTCTCTGTGAAAGTCTCCAGCCAACACAGACCACTGATTTATGAGTTCTAATGAGATTTCAATACTGAACAAACAATAAAAATTTATGTGCATCATAGTTTTGGAGGCCCATGCTTCCATGGCTAGTGTTACACCCTTTCAACAAGCCTGGTAATACAATCCCCAGCTGCTTCCCTCGAGGAATGCAGCCACTTTTTGTGTCGGAAATCTTAGCAGCGCGCCCAAATTGTGTGAAAGTAATTTATCTCGCTTTTATAAATGCTGTTGTATTCACAGTCAGCCTGGAGCGCTGCTAAGGGATCGTTTTACACTGCGAGTAAGTCTCAATATCCTGCTCAGAACATAGGACGTCAGGAGTTAAAGACAGTGCTGCTTTACCTGGGCGTCTTTACCTTATGTTTCTGTAAGCACTCTGTAATTTTTCTAGCTAGTAACTAAAATGAAATAGTAATGTGCAGTTAGGATAAGTATTTGGGCTTTGTAATGCATTTGCATGTCAAAGATTGTAAAAAAATTCAACAGCAGGAAGTAGTGATATGTCTCCAAGTACAGATAAAGTCTATAGCCTGTTGAAACCTTGTTTGCTTGTGGTTTGGTCCATTGAACCTCACCCGTGGCGTGTCCTGTGTTGAGTTCACGGAAGGGTTTGGTCCCGAAGGCCTAAAGAAAAAACCTACCAGTTTTATGCAATGCTTATACAGTATTATCTGTCACAGCCTCAAATTCGCTGTTATTTCAAATAGGCACATCTACCTGTTCACTGCTTCTGGGAGAACGCAGAGCAGCAGGGATGTGGCAGCCAAGCAAGGGTTTCTGTTTTCTCTGAAGTTTCTTGCAATGAGTGCTGGGAAATCAGGATTAGTAGTGGTATGCTGACTGCTGCCTCGGCACATTTACCCATGACATGGATTCAGACATAATATTTACTGCCTTCTTATTGGCTGCGGTGAGGCACAGGCATGCCCTCCTTGAGAAAGTTTCTGAGATATACAGTAATCCTCTACCTCGTTTTTTGACATCAACACCCTCCTTCTAACCAGAGATAGAGAAAAGGAAAAAAGGGAAAGGCAAAGATAAGTGAAGAATGATGAAATTGAGAAATTCCAGAGTTTTATAGAATAAGAGAAAGTGATGAGATGAAGTTAAAAAAGCCAGAGTGAAAGAACTGAAAAAGTTGGAAGAAGAAAGACATTCTGGTGCAAAACCTAGTAAGCTGCCTACCTGGACTTCTTAGGTAGCATCCTAATTGAAATGGAACCCCATAAATGAGTGACACACTATACTGACAGCCACATAACAAAGTATAGAAGAGACTCGACTCATAATTGATTTCAGTGGAGTTTGACTTTAGCGTTAACCACAGAATGTAATACAGAGTCAACACAAATAATGGCTAAAATTGAGGACGTCATGCACCAAAATTTTTCGAGTGGGCCCCAGTGACAGTCCTTAAATGTAATGAAATTAAAATATTAGTGCTGGGCAACGATTAATCATGATTAATCGCATCCAAAATAAATGTTTTTGTGTACATAATATGTGTGTGTGTGTGTACTGTGTATATTTATTTTGTATATATAAATACACACACATGCATGTATATATTTGAGAAAA
The DNA here is from genome assembly GCA_021397915.2 of Tor tambroides. NCBI lineage: Eukaryota > Metazoa > Chordata > Actinopteri > Cypriniformes > Cyprinidae > Tor > Tor tambroides. The sequence continues at coordinate 6,021 of JAFVLL020027419.1, forward strand.
CTACTGTATGTTATGTTTATATATTTATATTTATATATAATATAAATTATATGAATATAAACATATACATGTAAATATTGTCAATTTATACTGTGTGTGTGTGTGTCTTTATATATACATAATAAATATACACAGTACACACACATTATTATATAAACAAAAACTTTTATTTTGGATGCGATTAATCGTGATTAATCGTTGCCTAGCACTAAAAAGTATATAACAATTATTAAAAGAAATTTTTAAAAAAAATTGTATATTATTATGACTACTATATAAAATACAGTAAAAATCATAATATTGTGAACTATTATAATTTAAAATAATTGTTTTCTATTTTAATATATTCAAAATGTAATTCACTCTTATGATTGCAAAGCTGAATTTTAAGCAGCCATTACTCCAGTCATCAGTGTCACATGATCCTTCAGAAATCAATCTAATGTGGTGCTCGGTAAACATTTATTATTATTCATGTTGAAATGTTTTGGTAAAAACATGTTTTATTCAGGATTCTTTGATGAATACAAACTGCATTTATTTTGTAACAATAAAAGTCTTGAATGTCATGTTTGATCAATTTATTGCATCCTTGCTTAAAAGTAAAAATAAAAGTTTTATTCAATTTAAATTAATTTAAAAGTAGAATATATACAGGAGGTATATCTCATGTTGGAATGTGCCTACGTTGCTATAAAATACCATCAACGTAGGCAGCTCACTACATTTCGGAACAGAAATACAGAGAGTGCTACTAAGTTGGCAGAGTGCCAGTTAGAAGAATGATCCTGGGCTACAAGAAAATTAGAGGGAGCAGGGAATCTCGTTTGGACACTCCACAACAGCGGGCTACAGCTGCTGGAATCTGTTGCATGCAGAAGAGATTCCAAGAAGTGGCGCCAACAAAGCATTTCTCTGTTTCTTTGTCTCAACCTTTTTTAAATAGCACCTGATTCTAAACTCATCTTCTCTGTCTATCCCCCGCTTTTTACCTCTCACTTTCCATCCCTCCCTCTTTCCTCCTGTAGGGGTCTAAAATCCCAGCCTAGGATTCTAGTCAGATTGTTAGCTGGGCAATAAAAAATACATGAGTGTGTGGCGTAGAAGTGTTCGTTATGTATGTGTATGTGTGTGTGTGTAGCTCATAAAGACAGCTTCCCGACACACGGGCTGCTCCAAATGTGCAAGAGCTCGTTTGTCTTTCAGAGTTGGAGCCCTACGAGTTGAACGAGGCCGTGTGATTTGCCAGTCTCAGCCTGTGTGTATGTGTACAATATTCATGCCTGTGTGTTGGTGCTCTCTCTTCAGCAATTCCCTTTATAACCTTTTACACTCATCTTAGTTTGTTGATCCGTGTTAAGAAGCAGACTTATCCATGAGTGGGTTGCAAAAGCGGCGTGTCATTCCGATGATAGACACGATGACAGTGAGAGAGAGAAATATGGAGTGAAATCATTAGGAAGCATTCACAGTCACAGTACCGGCAACATCTCAAGATTCATCTGTGCTAACCAAAGTTCAGCGATAGTCTACCTGAATCGACACAACGGTGTGTGATAGGACAGTCAGTCCTCACTGATTGGAGCAACTTCACTTCTGAATCCAGCTCCAGATGATAAGGGTAGTATAGCAAGCTCCACCACCCCATAATCACACTAATAAAACCCTATTTAATGGCTCTATTATACACTTCAGCCCTGTTAAAGTAGCCATGGTGTGTGTGGGTGTGTATATGTGTTTCAGAATGCTCTCGAGGGCAAACTACTGTTTTTCTTTTGGGAATTACACAGTGCTGGGGACTTTTTAAGTCAATTACATGCAATTAAATGCAGTTTTCTTTCCCCTGGCGTTCTTGTGTGTGTGTGTGTGTGTGTTTAATTAAGCCTTGAAAGTCTTGTAAAGTCCCTCCTGTTCATGCTCTGCCCTTGTACTGCACATGATATACACATTTTTATTCATTTCAACAGATTTTTATTAGCCAATGCAGAGACCAATGTTTAAATATATATATATATATATATATATATATATATATATATATATATTCAAATCAAAAAATTATTCAGAGACCAGATATAATTTTTGAATTTTTTTTACTAGTGGGTGCAGGACACTATAGTTCATTTATGTAAGTGAGGATAGCAAAATAAAATAAACTGTGACATAATATACCCAAAAAATTCTTCATACAGTGGACTACCAGTAAAACTGATAAAAAATTTGGGACCAAAAATTTGATTTAACACTATGACCTGACCATGTTTTGTTACAAACCTTTCTATCAAAATTATCTGACATTATCAAGATGAATTTGTTTTGACACAGTTTAACTCTTGGGCTCTGTCATATTTTATTACCATTTTCTAAACTATAACGAATAAACTGTGATAATGTGAGAGATGTTGAAGGTGTCTGAATAAATTTTGGTTTGACTATATATACAGTATATATTGGTGAGATGGTGAGTATATTTATATAAATGACAAAATTTTGGCTTGACCAATATATCAGTCATCAAAACATAACTGTGATATTATCGTAAATCTCAAAATCTCCCTTTAGTCCAGTTCTTACTGACAGCTGCTAGTTCCATCACGGTTGCCAATGCTGACTCTCTCTACGTAACTCTGAAAGTGACTACAAAGAACGCTATTGCCTGTCTTTATTACATCTAAAGCTCTGAGCTATTGACAGGTAAGGTGGTTTAAAGGCCGCTTTGACATGTACAGTACAGTAAGGCAGCCGAGAGGCCCTGCTAAAACATTTATCTTTGTTAGTGTGTGATCACACACTCCAACACAGAATCAGTTCTACAGGCCTCCCTCCACCATACTGACACACACCGAGCATCATGTCCATCAGTCAGACCATTAGTGAACACATTGATCCTGCTGACACTCCGCCCACTTTCACATCTTTTGTTTCTATCTTGCTCCAGTGAAGTACAATACCTGGTTTGTATAAAAAAAAAAAAAAAAAAAAAAAAAAAAGAAAATAGACAACCTCACACAGTCAGTGATTATCTGCTTGACAAGAAAACGCACACATATGGGTCTAAGTTAATCTTACAAATATGATTAGTGACCAAGAAATAGAACAGAATATGAAGTATTTCTCATACATTATACACTGTGCTGTTTTAAATGGTTCAGAATCCTAAATATTGCAGTTTATTAAGAGTTTTAAATGATGAAAATGCAACTTTCAGTGTTTTCGACTGTATATGATTGTGTGTGCTTGTTATTGTGAGAGTTTGCTGGGGGACGTATGCATTTTGTGTGTGTGTGTGTGTGGTGCTGGGGGTTTTAGAATGGGGTAAACTTCCGTCACCCACATCCCCCCACACACCCAGACGTAGAAGTGTACCACTGCCCTCATTAGGGATACTAATAAGGGGAACGGAGAGTGTAAGAGAGAGAAAAAATTGTGGGAAAGAAGGGGAAAAAGGTTTTAAATTTTAATAACGCGGGTACGATTTTGTAAATCTTTCCTGACAGAAAACTCCTCATTATTTTCATCTGTCTCTGTCTCCTCTACCTCCTCCACTGATAAATGGGCTTTTCGTAGCTTGAACTCGCTTTCCCTCTTTCTCTCTTTCTCTCTCTCTCTCTTTCTCTCTTTCTCTCTCTCTCTCACACACACACACACACACACAGAGTCATTCGTTCTTTGGCGTTGTGCGTTTGAGGTTAGATTTATGTTTTTAACCCAATTGACTCAGTTTAATTTTGTCTGCTGGTTTTAGAAGGAGTTATTTACGCAGTGCTTGCACACATATAGTGCTCGACTTGTGTGCTTGGCAGTGAGAAAATCACAGTGTACTTAAGCCAGAGGTTCTCAGATATAGGAAAAAGTAATAATAATAATAATTGAGAAGTTTGTCTTGTTTCATGAAATTTGAAAAGGAATAAAAAAGTGAAAAATCTATAGATTCCTGCTGACATAACATGATTTATTTTTCCTTTTTCCAACTTTTTAGTGATTTGAAATTGATTTTCTTTCAGAGAATTTTTGAGAGTTTACAGAATTGGACAAATGCAGACCGTGATGGGACAAATTTGAAAAATTGATACTTTTATTCAGCAAGAAAGCATTAATTGTTCAAAAGTGTTAAAGAATTTAATAATGTAACAAAAAAAAGTATCATAGTTTGCACAAAGATATTATGCAGCTCAACTGTTTTCAACTGTGAAAATAATAAGAAATGTTTCTTGAGCAGCAAACCAGCATATTAGAATGATTTCTGAAGGATCATGTGACACTGAAGACTGTAGTAATGATGCTAAAAATTCAGATTTTTTTTTTTAAAATTGTAGTAAAAGTTTTGTGTACTGTTTTTGTGTGTGTGTGTGTGTTACTGTTTTTACTGTACTTTTGATTTTTTTTTTAAAAAAATACTGTGAGCATCAGACACTTCTTTCAAAAACATTTACAAAATTACTGACCCCAAACTAATTTCTGATTATTAATAGACTTAAATTACTATAGCTATGTACAGTGTAATATTAATATTATTTAGCAGTTGTAGTTAGTTGCTTTCACAGAAAATAGGTTCATAATCAATTTGAGGTCAATTTAATCAAGTCAGTAAAATCACTAAACTAAAGCGCAACCAAATGTGATCTAGCAGTGTTGAAGTTTGGTTCATTAAAAACACATGAATTCATTTATTCCAGCATGGGAATTGAACTCGAATCATTCAGCGTGGAATCTTACTCTTACCTCTGGTCCAACTACACATGATAAATTTCTATTGGTACATGAGATTATGCTAACAATTTAAAAAGTGTGAATTCTAGAAGTGTTTAATATTTAATATTAGTTGAGCAGGGATATGTGTCTTGTTCTGTATGAAGTTTTAATGTTTTGATTTTTACTTTGTACGCTACATTGAAGCAAACTTTATTTATTTGATTTTACATGTGCATTTTTGAACCTCTGGTTCTTTTTCCAACCTAAGCTTAGAGAGAGAGAGACAGAAAAAGTGAACGTGTAAAAGAAGGTTTACCCTGCGCTATGAGCTGTGACAACATGAACAGGTCTCTTCCAGCGTCTGTCATGTGTTTGACAGAGAGGATGGATGCGGTTTGATGGGTCCTGCTCTGTTCTGTCCGGACATGGTTTAGCATGGGATAGAACCTCCATCAGACAGGCATCAGATGCAACCCTTCTTCTGCTCTTGCTGTCTCTGTCTCTGTCCTCCCTTTATATTAATGTGATTCAACCCAGGTGAGACTGGAGGTGGAGGAGCCATAGATTAGCTACAGAAGTATCCAGTACCCCTTTTTCCACAAACTGTGTGTTGCAGTTTTCAATCTAGTCCAGGTGTATCCACCAAAAAAAAAGTGCTGCTTCCCAAGAATCAGGAATGTCGGAGTTGGGGAGTCAAATACAGCTTTCAAAACAACAACATAAAATGTTATTTGAACTGTAAAAAAATATATTTTAAATATTTAAATACAGTAAAAATATATAAAAGAAAAAAACCTACTGTATTTTATTTTTATATATATTATTATGATAATATATTGTAGTATATTCAATATTATTTCTATTTTCATATATTATTTTATAGTATGTTTTATTATTATATTATATAAGTGAGATCCTCTCCCACTTTGGACACTTTAAAATCTAGATTGAAGACTTATTTATTCTCTTTAGCCTGTGGTGTTGCCTGAGAATATAGGGGTTATATAGTTGTTTATGGTTTATCTTGCTTGTTTTTTTATCTGTATTTTATGAGTCTTTTTTGCTTTTTATATTGCTTAATAATGTCTACAAATTGTACAGCAATTTAGTAACAGCCTGTTGCGTCATCATTAGGTTTTCAAGTCAGTGGAAATGGTTCTGAAAGAGGTGAAAAAAGGGGTACAAATAGTTTTGGTACTTCTGTTCTTTGAGATCCATTCGTGGTTATTTTTAGTTGCGGCTGAAAGGGACTGCCACAGGGGAAGATTTTAAAGTTTACAGACAAAAGTTCCCCTGCATCAATGACTATATGAGCTTTCATACACGACAGGGTGAATTACTTCCCCAAATATGTTCCTCAAATTATAACGGATCTCTGTGAAGAGATTCATGCACTTTCCAGTGTCTTTTTTAGAGTGTAAGAATGGGCTGTTGAAGTGAGGGAAGCATGGTTGCTCTCTCTGATGACTGGACCACTCACTCACTCTCTCCCTCTGTGTCTGGATGCGGGGCTGCCCGGGGCCTCTCCGCCCACCCTCAAGGGCCTGTCAGAGCAGCCTCACCAAAGGCAGATTAATCTACATTACTGCTAACAGCTCAGCCTGGCCCCTGAACCACTCACACCAACACATACACACACACACACTGTATTTAATCTCTTGCACTTCAGTCAAAAATCTACAGCTGAGCCTTTGGTAAGAAAATTAAGTTTAGTCGAAGTTGATTTATGAGTTTAAAAGTCCATCCATTAAGTTTTTTTTTTTTTTTTGCTAATCTGTACAGAATAAAGCACTCTGCCTCAAGAGATTGTGTGTTCACATACCATACGCATGTTAAAAACCCTTTTTACCATGGTAAAATCACTGTGAGAGCTTCAGTTGGCTGAATGCTGTTATATTCATGGTAACAATATTAATGTTCACCAAAAGTTCAATTAATTAATGAGAATAATAAGTACTTCTGTAGGCTGTTCTATGGTTGCAAAGCAACATTAGAGCATTAATATAGTATCCAATTAAAATTTATAATATCTTTTATAATAAAGAGCAGTGAGATCACAAGATAGTCAGTCAGCTTCACTGCTGTTTGATTTTTTTTTTTTAATGTTTTTCAAAGTATTATATGCTCACCAAGGCTGCATTTATTTGATCGAACATACACTAAAAACAGTAATATTATTACAATTAACACTTTTCTGTTTTAATGGATTTTAAAATGTAATTTATTTCTGTGATAGCAAAGCTGAATTTTCAGCAGTCTTCAGTGTCACATGATCCTTCAGAAATCATTTGTAATATGCTGATTTGGTCCTCAAGAAAAATTCCTATTATTCTCAAAGTTGAAAACAGTTGCTTCTTCTTTTTTTGTATAAACATTGATATTTATTTTTCTTCAGGGTTCTTTGATGAATAGAATATTCAAAAGAACAGCATTTATTTGAAATAGCAATCTTTTGTAACATTATAAATGTCTTTAGATCAATATAATGCGTCCTTGCTGAAAGAAAGCTTTAAATTCTTAAAAAAAAATTTTACTGACCCTTTTGAAGAGTGCTGTACTTTATCTTAATATTGATTGACAGGAAGTGGCAAAAGCGTAAGGTTCACACAATCTTGACATAATCTACCTCCAGTAGTAGTGAGCACAGAATCAGTTGTACCATCCTGTAACATGCATTCTTTATACAGACCCAAGAATTCCCATTCGTCCCTCTCCCACGGCTGTTTCCTGTCCCTTTGGGCACCAGCACATCTCTGAACATCATGAACAGTCTGTCCTCTTGCTTGGAGTTTGTTTATGTGTGTGTGTGTAGCCAGTGTAAATAATGAATGTTACTTAAAGAGACATGTGGGAGATCTGGCTTTGCTAAACATGCACTGATTAATGTCCTCCTCCAAGCATGTACTCCCAATTATGAATTATGCTGGCCCAGTGTCCAATCAGAACATACCTTTTGTCAATGTGGTGGAAAAGACTCTGATCGTTTATCTTAACAAAATAAACATCTCAGAGCATAGTCATATTTGAATACTACTCAGTTTTGAGCAGCAGCATTGAGGTGTGTGTTGTAATGCCATTTTGCTTTCTTTACTGTGCATCTCTATATCTGTTAGGTGTGTGTGTGTGTGTGTGTGTTGGGTGGGGCGGAGTGCTGCTCGGCTGCAGTGGTGATGAATGAGTGTGTGTGAGTTATTCATCTCCTGCTTATAGGAGTGGACAGTGGTCCTGCTCTCTCCACATGTCAGCACATGGGATAATTCTGTCATTTATCAGGAATGACACAGGAGACAGAAACTCACCCCAAGAGATCATCCCAGGGTCTCACCCCTACAGCTTCTGCTCTCACCCTCACTGTACTGTCCACACACCCACTTTGTACCACTTTGCCACTGTTCAAACAGTTTGTTTGGCTCTTTTTGGTACTTCTGAGTAGAGACGAACAGAATTACTTTAACTGCATTTCCGTTACCCTTCAAATTGCGCAAATTGAAATTGCGAATTGAAAATACGCCTAATGGAAACAGATCAATTTTACAAAAAATCCCATATATCGCAAAAACATTTTTACACTCACATGCGGTGGATTTTAAGGCAACTTGAAAAAGGAATATATCGCAAAACTGCATTGGAAACAGTTTTTTTTTTCGCATTTACAGGTCACCTGGCGTACCGTGGCACGTAAGCATCCCAGAAGCAGCTCTCTGCGCTGCTTTGTTAAAGATAGACGCATATGTCTCTTTCGTTTGAAAATAATGGCTTATGCGGTGGCTGCGATATACGTAAACCTACCAACATCCGTCATCATGACTTGTCGCGAGAGGAAAAAATTACGTTTTAGTCGCATAACATCAATTAATGGAAACGCCGTCATTACGCAATATTTTTTAGCAACATATATTAAATATCGCAAAAGTTCTGTGCAAATCTGTAATGGAAACGTACCTTTTTTCTGCATTTTGTGATTTGCGGAGAAAATGTATTTTTTAATTAGCATTTTATCGAAGAATCCGGAAAAAAATACATCGTTTTCCACAAAAAATATTAAGCAGAACAACTATTTTTAACATTGATAATAAGAAGAAACAACCACCAAATCAGCATATTAGAATGATTTCTGAAGGATCATGCGACACTAATGACGGGATTAAATTTAGCTTTGCCATCACAGTAATAAATAACATTTTAAGAATATATTAAAGGTATCATAGGTGATTGTCTTCAGAAACATTTTTTGTTATTCTGGTTGAAAGTCTCTTCACATCCTGATAGCAATCATTAAGTTA
>JAFVLL020027421.1:0-10705 GCA_021397915.2 Tor tambroides
TTAGGTGTAGGGTTGGTGTAGGGCAATAGCACATACAGTTTGTACAGTATAAAAACCATTACGGCTATGGGATGTCCCCACTTTTCACAAAAACGAACGTGTGTGTGTGTGTGTGTGTGTGTGTGTGAGAGTGTGAGGTGTGTGTGTGTGTGTGAGAGAGAGAGAGTGTGTGTGTCTGTGAGACTGTGTGTGTGTGTGTGTATTAGAGTATTAGAGTGTGTGTGTGTGTGTGTATTAGAGTGTGTGTGTGTGTGTGTGTGTGTGTGTGAGAGTGTGAGGTGTTTGTGTGTGTGTGTGAGAGTGTGTGTGTGTGTGTGTGTGTGTGTGTGTGTGTGTGTGTGTGTGTGTGTGTCTGTGAGACTGTGAGACTGTGTGTGTGTGTGTGTGTGTTAGAGTATTAGAGTGTGTGTGTGTGTATTAGAGTGTGTGTGTTATGGTTTGACGATAAATTTAAGAAAAAAGGAAAACCTTGATATTTTTCATCTCTTTTGACAGTATAAAGCTGATATCACTTTGTTACACTTGAAATAGAAGTTCAAATCGAGAACATTGCATTATGGGATGCGGTGAATTACGTGCACTACTATGCTCTGTTGTATACAGGACATTTTAGCAAAAATAAATCATCCAGCTATTATATATGTGTACAGAATAAATTACATACTGCGCAACAGTCTTATTTTAGCATTAAGTTACTATTATAGTTTTCACTAATATTTTTAATTTGTTTTTAATTTTATATTTCCCATTTCATTTTAAATTGTTAAAATTTTTCATAATTTTGTTTTGTGTTTTGTCATTTTTATTAGTTATATATAGTTTTCTTTCTTTTTAATGAAAGTTTTAGTTATTTTAGTTAAAAATGTGACATTTTGCCTTGGTGAACTACATTTTTTTATATGCTTGTTTTTTTATTCAGTTTTATTTATTTCAAGTAACAAACATGTTTTTTATGGTTTTAGGATTTTTGAAACTTAAAAATGGTAAAAATGTAAATTAAATATTTTACTTGAGAACTCATTAGAAATATATTGTGAATACTCAGTATATGTCATTTTTTGCTATTGTGTGTCTAAAAATAATTGTCATAATTGAACATCTATTCTAGAATTTTTATTTATTTATTTATTTGAGAACCAAGTATATTGTACAAATGAGAATACATAAAACTAAACGTCAGGGGTATATTAAAAGAAAAACACAGTATTCAACAATTGCATACTACAGTTTTATTTATAAAAAAATCGAAAAATCATACATTTTTCAGGAAAACATTTCAGTTTTTAGATTTCAAAATTTCACTTTTAATTCGGTGTTATTTGTAATTATTTGTGAAATTTAAGTAAATCCAATTTTTTTTTCAGTGTACTTTCAAGTTTTTACCTTCAGATACTGTTTTCATTTTAGTTTTTCAAACATAGGTGATTTTTTTTTCTCATTTCATTTGACTTTATTAATATAAAAGAGCAAATACACTCTAATACAATATTTTCAATTCCCTCAAAAGTAAATGACTAGTGTTTAATATATGAACATCATGTCTAGTTCTCTCCATCTCATGTCTTTGCACAAGAGCACATGGACACACAGCCTCCATAATTAAACATCCACCTTTTATCCATCCCTCTATCGTTCAGCTGCTTGTTTTTCAGGAGCGGTGGGATCAAGCGGTTATTACGGCCGATCCTCCGCTGAGCGGCCGGCTGTCCTTGGCATGACTTTCACCTGCGTCTGCCGTAGATGAAGGGATAAACCAGGTGAAGATGATGGGGCTTAATCTCCTCCATTTCAGCCTCAAGACACCAAACCATTCTTCTGTAGATCCGCCTCGCTCAGAGAAGAGCAGGAATAGAGTCATAGAAATGAATCGGAGAAATAGACTGAGATTTGTGGTTATTCAGGCCTTTTGCTGTCATAAGAGACGGAAAATCTGGGAACTTTGGGATGGATCAATAGGAAAGATCTCTCTTTAATATTTCAGGGTGTTTTCTTGGTTTGGTTGATTAGGTTTTTCTCAACATAACATTGATAATAATCAGAAATGTTTCTTGAGGAGCAAATCAGCATATTAGAATGATTCATTAATTACTATAATAAAGACTATAATATAGTCATATATTTTATTTTATATTAAAAATGACAAGTTTTTCAACCATATAAAAAAAATTAAAATATAGTCAGAATACATAAACAGTACCAGGTATTAAGTTATTAAATTAAGTTAATTGATTTTAAATTATATTATTTAATTAAATATTTAAAATCGTTAAATTATAATGAACTTAACTGAACCCGTTTCACTTCTGGAATCTGATTTATAAGTGAATGTAGTTCACTGAGGCTGCATTTATTTGATCAAAAATATAGTAAAAATGTGAAATATTATTAGAATTTAATATAGCTGTTTTCTATGTGAATATCTGTTAAAATGTAATTTATTTCTGTGATCAAAGGTGAATTTTCAGCATCATTACTCCAGTCTTCAGTGTCACATGATCTTCAGAAATCACTCTAATATGCTGATTATGAAATATGCTGCTCAAGAAACATTTCTGATTATTATCAATGTTGAAAACAGTTGTGCCGCACAATATTTTTGTGGAAACCGTGACATTGTTTTCATTTTCGATTCTCATCTAATATTTATATTTATTTCAGTTGACAAAAATATGTTATGAGTTTTAGTTTTATAGGAGAATCTCATGTATAAAGCATGTTCAGGTCATATTTCACCACAAAATTAAAAGAAAAAGAAAATAAATTATATTTTACTTAAAGAAAATGAAGCCTATTTTTAGGACCAATCATTTTTTGGGATTGTGACATTGTTTTACTGACAATTAAAATTGAATGCATTCAGATGTTTTATTTTATTCTCATTAGATTCTCATTGCTATAGATTTAATTAAACTCTGTGTATTAAAATCATTTAAATTTATGTTCATCAAATAGTAGCGTCGTTTATAACAATTTAATTAGTAGACCATTGTTTTGCATTACAGTAATGGTAGTAATTGGTGTTAAATGTATTTATTTGTCATAAAAATGAAAAAAAGAACCTTTATAATGCTTCATTTCCTTTACACAAATATGAATTCTTAATTTTTAGTGAAATATTTTGCTTGTCGGACGGTCTCTTCTGGATCAGACTGTATGCTGAAATAACCCTGCTTTTCAGTCACCAAAAAAATTGTACTTTTTTAAATTATTTTTTTTACTTTATTGAAATGGTGAAAAACGTGGTTTTTAAACTTGCAATGTAAACACACACATCCATAATAAAAAAAAATGATGGGCATAAGTCAAAAAGTTAAATGGAAACAAGTGGGATGTGAATTTCATCTAGTGGAAATGTTTGTTACTTGCTTAGATTTATGGCTTTGATTTTTACTCCATAAAACATGTTTTGATAAATATATATATATTTCATATAACATTTTAAAATAGTATTTTTGTGCATTTTTCACTTTTTAAATGTATCACTTCAGCAATAGTCTATTATTTAAAAAGAGACCAATTTAAAATCATTCAAGATTTACAACAGTTTAAGTTGGAAAATTCATTTTAAGGTCTAAAAAGTGGTAATAAATGGATCATAACTGTACCATAAATATAATTTAGTAGCATAAAATCCTCTAAAAATACAAGATATTAATAAAAAAACATTATCAAATTAAAATATACTACATGCATTTAATTGAAATAAAAATCAGTCGTTTGAGGGTTAAATATCCGGCTATGAGAGACTATAGAAACACATCTCTCTCTTAGGAAACTGCAGGATAGAAAGCAAGAGACTCTTAAATGTCTGACAGATTTTGCAGCACATTATTTCCCTCAGAAAACCTGCTCTCGAGATTTACACAAACATCAGAGCGTTTGGCCTTTACTGCAGTCCGTGAATATACTGTGACCTTTCAGATCCGTCCTGGCCACTTGTGTATTATTATGATGAACGATGTTCATTAAACGGGTTAGAATATCAATTAGCTGCAAACCAGCCAGAAAAACTCATTCTGTCACTCTAAAGAACATTACTTCTTTAATTATATCATCATTTATTAACCTTTTTGAAGTTGTGATTTGGAGTTGAAATGTCTATAAAGGTTATTGTTAACTAAAACTATTAAAACATTTTTGTTAATTGAAATAAAGCTGAAATAACTTTATTTTTGGCGTTGTGACATTGTTTCCACTGATGATTCTCATCTAATATTTTATTTCAGCTTTATTTCAATTAACAAAAATATATTTAGTTTTGGTTTTATGGGACAATCTCATGAAAATAAAACATGCTAAGCTCATATTTCACTACAGAATAAAAATAAAATAAATTATATTTTGCTTAAAGAAAATGAAGCCTACTTTAAAGACCATTAATTTTTTTTTTGTTAATTTTATTTTGTTAAATTCTTATTAATTTAATGCATCCAGATGTTTTATTTGATTTATTTTTCATTATTTTCAATGACGATTCTCATTATTATATTGAATTAAACTCTCTTTATTAAAATCATTTAAATGAAAGGCAGTTCATCAAATAGTAGCATCGTTTATAACAATTTAATCAGTAGACCATAACATTGTTTTGCATGACAGAAATGAGAATTTGGCAGAATAATGCTTTAGAATGCTTCATTTTCATTATGCAAATGTGATTTCTTAATCTGAGTGAAATATTTAGCTTTTTAGACTCTTTCTGTCACCTTTTGGCCAAAATAATCTTCCTTGACCACGTCTTCTCACTGTATAGTCTGTAATTCTGGGCTCTTTTATTGATCTCTGCTCGCAGGTTCATGATTATAAACGATGCAGCTGTCCTCACTGGAGCCTCAGGCCCATCTGTCTCCATGGACGTTATTTCCCATAATGCCTCTGTCCCTCAGAGCGGGAGCCGCTGACAGAGACGGAGAGCACTGGTTCTGAACGGCCGGCTTTGGGAAGGACATTTTTCTCTCTCCATTTCCAGTGAATATCATCATCGGTCCATCAAAGCCTGTCGCTGAAGATTGATTGGCGGCTTCATCCACCAATGGGAGACGCGTCTGCTTTGTAAGTGCCTGCACACTAGAGTTAGTTTAGTATTGTTTATAAACTATTACAGTTTTATGAATATTTTGAATTAGGTTTTATTTTTATGCTTTTATACTTTCAGTTTTCATTTAAATTTTAGTTTAGTTTTTTAGTAATGTTTGTATGTGCTTTTGTAATTTTGTATTTTTATTTCAGTTTTATTTATTTATTTTGATTTATTTATTATATCATTTTACTGTTTCAACTCACTAGCTAAAAAATATGATTATAATAATAGTAATAATAATGATGAATAATTATGATGATAATAATAATAATAATAATTGTATTTTATTTTATTTTTATTTCAGCTGCCTTGGTCATTTTTATTCATTTTTAGAAAATTATTGAAATGTTTATATGTCCTTTTGTCATTTTTATATTATTTTTTTTGTTTATTTTAAATATTACTATTTATAGTTTATTTATGCTTAATTTATTTTTAAGTTCATTTCTAGTTTTAATTATTACCAGTTAGTAATTTTAGTGCTTTAACCTAAACTAAACAAAGCTTTTCATCTAATATTTTAATTTTATTTCATTTTATTTTTGTATTATTTTACTTTCAGCTGCTTTTGTCATTTTTATTAGTGTTTGTTTACTGTAAATATTTCACTTTAGGTTTCATTTATTTTATTTTACTCACATTTTTAGTCATGTTTTAATGTGTCTTGTCATTTTTATTACTTTTTGTTTGTTTTAAATATTACTATTTATAATTCATTTATTTTTATTTCTGTTTTAGTTTTCTGGGTTATTTTATGCTCAGGTCACCACAACTTAAAAAAAAAAAAAAATATATATATATATATATATATATATATATTTTGCTTGATCAAAATGAAGCCTGTTTTCAGGCATTGTGACATTATTTTAATGACAATTAAACTTGTAAAATTCTCATTAATATATGCAACAGGATGATTTTTTTAGGGGTTTTGTTTTTGCGTTATTTTAAATGATGACTCTCATTAGAACTCTATTATATTTAATTTAACTAGGTTTATTGAAATACATTTAAATTAAAGGCAGTTCAACAAATAGTAGCATCATTTATAAATATTTCCCAATTTTACTAGTAGACTATATGATCGTTTTGCATCACAGTTATGATAATTTAAGTTTAAATGTATTTAATTGTCATGAAAATAATGCCAAAAAAACATAATTATCCTAAAATAGACTTCATTTTCTCTATGCAAATACAAATTCGTCATTTTTAGCATGGAATTCATGCAGACAGTCACGTTATTAATATTAACGTGACAGTAAATGTTCTTCTCTTAGAAATGCTGTTGTCTTTGAAGGCGTTGCAGGAAGAGCAATGGGAAATTTAAACATATATAATTATAGTTCATTACATAACGAAGGACTCCACGGAGACTGCTTCTCGCAAGCCTATATACATAATTAATATGCATGAGATGAGCGATGAGAATAATCTGCAAGAATTTCACACCGACCTGCTGTGAATCTGTTTTGGGCTTCAGCCAATATAATAAACAACAATGCATCGTAAAGAATGCCAGATTTCTCTTTGTCTGGCAGTTTAGATGGGAATAGATCAGAAGAAATCAGAAATATTGGATAGAGAAGAGCGTGTTTAGTGAACCGAACGGGACATGTGAGCAGATGTTGTGTCATTGAGCATGTAATGCGCTGCATGAAATCAGCAGGAACATCGACTCGATTCATGTTTCTGAACGATGCATCAATGCATATTATTCTGGAAAAGCAAAAATCAAATATTTGTCTAATTAATGTAGTCATTTGCTTGGTTAGTGTCACTTCAGAAATCAATGAATGCAATTAAGGATCTTGAAAAAAATTGAAAATAAAATAAGTCACATTTATTTATACAATAAAGATGGTTTCAAATCTGCTTCACATTAATAAACAGGAAAATAACAAAAATGAATCAATTATGAAACATTCATGTGTCATTATTCAGATCAGTTCAGTTCAATGTAAAATTAATATCACTGAGATACTGTGAATTTTTTAATAATATTTTGAATTAGTTTATTTTTATATTTTCTGCTTTCATATTAAAGTTTTAGTAATTTTGTTGTTGTATTTGTCATTTTTATTTTTTTCATTAAAATAATGAATTTTTTCATTAATTTAGTTATTTTATATTAACTAAATGAAAATGAGAAATAAAATAGTTTAAATATTTTCATTTTTTAAGATTAAAATGTCATTTTTTAAAAATGTAAATGCTATTTTATTTCAGTTAAAGTTTTTTATTTTTTAGTAGCAAAAATTGTTTTATGGTTTTAGTTAGTTTCAAATTAATAAACAGGAAAACAACGTTAATGTTGCAAAATTAATGTTTATTCAGTTTCAGCATAATTTGTTTTAGATACTATAAATTTTATTATTATTTTGAATTATATTTTTATATTTTCCGCTTTCTTTTTTTTTGTAGTCATTTTATTGTGCATTTGTCATTTATTTATTTATTTATTTAAATATGTCTATATAGTTATCATAATTTTTTCAGTGTTTGTTATTTTAGATTAAATGAAACTTAAAGCTTAAGTAAGTTTAATTTTTTTTTTTTGTTTTTTTTTGTTTGTTTTAGGGAACGTTTATTTGTTTAAGTAACCTTTTTTATGGTTTTAGTTAACTCTAATAACGCTCGTTCAGATCTATAATATTGTCTTCTCATGCATTTGTTTTTTTCTTGTTGAATATTGTGTTTGTCTCTAAAATGCATCACATTAATGGAGTGAAATGGGTTGCGAATGCTGTTTCATGTGACTTTTGCACGTCATTATCTGAGCTTGTGTTTTAATGGTATGTTTGTTCAGCACTTTGAGGTGAGGAATAAATCAGGGTTATTCAGCTCTATATTCAGTGTTACGAGCTGAACGTGACTCTTATCTGTGCAAACCTCTGTGACCTTCAGAAAGACCCAAAACAAGGAAACTTTAGAGATTACAATGTTTTATTGTATTTTATAGTGGATTTATATTATGTTATTATTTGCTTTTAGAGCATCCACTTGCATTGTGTGGAAATGAGCGTCTCAGGAGGACAAAAACTCATTTAATATTCAACAGAAGGCTGAAGAAACTCAAGGGTAAATATTTAGCAGCATCACTTTAGTTTGGTGTTTTTTTGTTTCAGAGAACTGGTCTGATGCAAACACATTATCTGGGGAATTAGGTTGTAAATAAATTTCATTATTTGACTCTAGACTTGCAGTAGCTGAAGTGAATTCAGTCTGAAATGTCAGCGCAGACTCTCTGAGGAACCAATCTGAATCCTAATCTTGTGTGTTTTTGAACAGGAGTCACATAATGAAAAATACATCAGCTGCAGCACAGCTGTAAAGAAATATAAAAACAGAGCTGGTGACTGAGAATGAATCATTTGAGCTGTTCCATTACTTCCTACTACATTCATTTCAGATAATCTGATATTTAACCTCAACAATTTAAGATGGAATATAAATATTTAAAGTGTCATTTTCATTTAGAACAGCAGTGCACTATTCTTCAGTGTTGTTTTTGTTCACCAAAACTACAACTGAAATGATGAAAAATCATTTTAATTGAAATAAAGAAAAAAAAATCTAAATATTAGGTGAAAACTTTAATTTAAAAAACTTGAATGTAAATTGGCAACTAACTGAAAAAATAATTTGACACAAAAATGACTAAAACTAAAACAAATCTAAATAGAAATATAAAAAATGACAATAAAAGCTAATTCTAAATATGAATAAATACTGTAATAGTATATAAATATACTAAAATAACACACATATTCATGCGATTTGAAATAAAGCTGAAATAAAATATAAATATGTAAAAAAAAAAAAGTTTCCTCGGCAACTAAATGAAATTAAACAAAAAGTGAAACTGAAATAAATATAAGTGAATGCTACACAGAAATATTAAAAATAATAATAAATTACAAAAAGCACATGCACAACAGTTACTTAAACTTAAAGTAAAATTAAAATGAAAATATAAAAATAAAGGCTAATTCTAAATATGAATAAATACTAGAATAATATATAAATAATACTAAAATAACACTAATATTCATACAATTTTTATATAATCTTAAAATAAAGCTGAACTGAAATATAAATATTGAATTAAAACCTACTTTAAAAACTTAAATGTGAGTGAGAAATGTTGAAACAAAAAACAATTTGAAGTAGAAAAACTAAAAGAGATATAATCTAAAGCTAAACAGAAATATAAAAAATCTAGTAAAATGATAAAAAGCACATAAAATTACAAATTAAATTTAAAATATAAAAAAAATCTAATACTTAACGTTAATAAATCGTATAAATTAAATGTAAAAAATAAATAGTAATATTTAATATTTAAAACTGAAATAAGTATAAATTTAAGCTAAATAGAAATCTAATAAAAATGGCAAAAACAAAACTACTATAATTTAGACTAAAATTAAAATGAAAGTCTAAAAATAAATCATTTTATTTTGTGCTCATTTGTGCTCATTGTCTAATTAAAGTCACAGGCTTTCAGTAATGAGTTTATAGTCTCGTTCCAGTATCAGGCTAATTATAAAACCACAGAAATTAGCATGCAATGAATGTCGGCAAGTGACTAAACATTACTTTGCATGTTATAATCCACCCAAAACCAGCCTGAATCCTGTGGATGAATAGCGTTATTTACTCAGGTAATTACTTACTGAAGCTTGAACAAATACCTTCTCTTCTGTGAATCTATAGCAGCAAACGCCAGCTAATAGATCATCGCTGACAGCTTCATTAGACTGAACATTAGAGACGAGACGCAATGAATGTGCCTTATTATAAAAGACTGATTTGATTTGTTTTAACTAAGGGAACAAGAGCAGGAGGCCATATACTGCTTTCACTACAGCTTTGTTGCTTCTCTGAAGTCCACTTATGATGTTGATCGTTTAGTTTCTCTTTGTTGTTTTTGCAAGTGCAGCTAATGCTTCTGTATGTAAATGAGCTGTGTCGTGATTGGCTGATCTCTGCGTGCTGTTACTCAGGGAGGAACAAGGTTTTTAGTTTCCGTTTGTGTATCATGCAGGCATTTTGTGGCCTAAACCAGGGGCTTTTCAATCTTTTTTGAACCACAGACCCCCTAAATATGATTAGGGTCGGGAATCGAAAATCAATTCCAATTCCAGAATCAGATACTTGTTTTAAAATTAAAATTTCAATAGCACTTATCAATTCCTGTGTGTGCATGTTTTTTAGGTGGCAGAAACGGGCTGTTAAAAATGTATTTGTCTTTGAATCATTCATTCAAAAGATTCATTCAAAAACACGGATTCATCCAGTTATGAAACAAGTTAATCTTGAGTGAGTCATTGAATCATTCATTCAAGAGATTCATTCAAAAACACTGATTCATCCAGTAATGAAACAAGTCAATCTTGAGTGAGTCATTGAATCATTCATTCAAGAGATTCATTCATTCAAAAACACTGATTCATCCAGTAATGAAACAAGTCAATCTTGAGTGAGTCATTGAATCATTCATTCAAGAGATTCATTCATTCAAAAACACTGATTCATCCGGTAATGAAACAAGTCAATCTTGAGTGAGTCATTGAATCATTCATTCAAGAGATTCATTCATTCAAAAACACTGATTCATCC
>JAFVLL020027422.1:0-30366 GCA_021397915.2 Tor tambroides
ATTAGAGGACACAAACACTTTTGAAACCTACCTTCACATTTGGGGATCAAACCACTCCACATCACCTTTCCCGCCTCCAGTTCACACACAATA
Organism: Tor tambroides; assembly: GCA_021397915.2. Classification (NCBI taxonomy): domain Eukaryota; kingdom Metazoa; phylum Chordata; class Actinopteri; order Cypriniformes; family Cyprinidae; genus Tor; species Tor tambroides. The sequence goes on from JAFVLL020027422.1 coordinate 94, forward strand.
GTGTCCGAGCCTTGCGTCTTTATGAAGCCCTCTTCACACACCACTGATATGGAGCTTCCCAGCTGGAAATTATTACCAAAGCGCTTGGCATTCATAGGCACTCCGGGATCCGGGCACTCGTTGTGTCCAAACGCTGAACAAATAACATCAAAGCAGTGAGCTTGTTACTTGCAACGTGACTTACTTAATGAAATGGAAAGGAAAGAGCGAATGCATAATGCAACATCCAACTGTAGGAAACAGAGGATTGAGGGTGAACACTAGGGTCCTGTACGTTGTCGCACAGGCATTTGAGGATTATTTTGGCTGAGCTAATAGTATGATGTTCAGCGAACAGGATTAAGTTGTTTGATGCTGGTGGATAAATGGCTTATGAATTAAATCGAGGAAAATATGTCCTTCCATATGTCCTATACTTGACGGCTGTTCGGAATCTGATTGAAGACAATGCTTTGCATGCCAAAAATGTTGTTAGCAAACACTAACATTTTTAAGAGTATTAATTCTTTTGCCAACCATTACACTTTTTAGTTTACTGTAGCATAATGCGTCTATGTGTGTGTGTGTGTGTGTGTGTACAGTATGTGTATGTTTGTATATTTTGTACTAGGCATTAAAAATCTTTTTCAGTAATTAAAATTATGATTAAATAATAATAAAAAAAACTAAACAAATAGTAAATACAAAACAAACATAAAAAACTAAAATAAAATGCATAAATGTTGCATTGGTAAATAATTGACATTTACATGTTCTTTTTTTTTTTTTTAGTAACTGAAATGAAGTTTAAGTTGAAAAGTTATTTCATTTATTCACAACCTAAAACTGAAATGAAAAAAAAAAAAAACTATATAGAAATATTAAAAACCAACTAAAATGAAACTAAAGTGGAAAAATGAAAACATATTAAATATAATAAAAATGTTATAAAAGTATAAATAATATTAAAATAAATTTTTTACATTTTAAATGTAAAAATAACATTATATAATTTATGTTGTGACATTTATGATAACAATATGAAAATGGAAAAAAAAATCACAACAAATGCAGCAAAAATTTTATGCATAGTATGCTAGCATGCTGAAAAAAATCTGCTTTCAATCACAAGAATAAATAATATTTTAAAATATATTCAAATAGACAACAGTTATTTTAAACTGCAAAAATATTACTGTTTTTACTTTATTTATTCAGAACACAATGAAACACATTCAAAAGAGAAGCACTCACTGCTGTACGTGATGTTGAATCCTCGGCCGGACATCGAGTGGTCGGCCTGGAACTCCAGCTGGAGGATGTTGGAGTTGCTGGTGAGGTGCGAGGGCACTTCCGCCCCAGAGAAGCGTCCCAACACCACAGCGTCCACCAGCTCCCCATCCCTCACCGTCAGGAAGTCATAGGGAGGCTCCAGGTCAAAGTCGTTGAAGGCCAGATGGATGCGGCTGCCCGGTTCGGCGATGATCAGCCAGACGCAATTGAGGTTGTTGCCGTAACCCTCGGGATAGTCCGGAGACAGAACGGTTCCCATGGCCGCCGTGAAGTTGGACATACAGGGAACTAAGAGAGGGAGGAGATGCTGATCAGCTATGTGAAGGTCAAAAGCAGCAAAGACTAATCTAAATTCATTTTAAAGGCATCAATTTTGGCTAAAACCTCATAGCTGCAAGCTAAGCCAAGCAAAACCACTGTTGTTTTCATGCACTGGTCAGTTTAGAAATTTTGGGCTGATTTGCTTTCATAACTTTTCTTTTTTCAGACTAGAAGCCAGAAAACATCCAAACTACACATTTAAGTGTTCGTTTCATTACACTTTATCTGTAGATTTCAATTATGAGACATATCTTTAAAGTCCGCTTTCTCAAAATGAGTTTTTTTTCCCATTTAGTCTCCATTCGGTGATTGAAATAAAGATTAAATAACACAAAATATAAATAATAGATAAAGTAAACTTTAAAAAAGAACATTTTAAAAAATTAGAGACGTTGCCTTTGCAACTAACTGAAATAGGTTTAAGATGAAGGACTATTTATTTTATTTAATTACTAAAAATAAAACTGAAATTATATAAACCGTTAAAAACAATGTAAAAGCACATAAGCACATATCAAAATTCCTAAAATTAAACTGAAAAAGTGAAAATGAATAATAATAAATAAATATTATAACAGAATATAATAAACATTTATATATTTTGTGCCTTGAAATTTCATTTACAATACATATCTTTGAAGGCATACAATACATATCTCAAAATGAGTTTTTTTTTTTTTCATATGCAGCAAGCCAGAAATATGTTTCAGTAGCACATAAACCGATCTTTATGGTTTTATTCATATCTATATTCTATATTCTGTTTTAGTCTTTTCTATATGGTTTTCTTGTTTGTTTCCTTTGCTTTGTTTGTAAATTTATTGTGCATTGTCTATGAGTGCTGAGAAAGGCTCCTATAAATAAAATGTATTATTATTATTATTATTATTATTATATTCTGATAAATTGTACAGAGAGGTTTGTTCATATATTATTTGCCTGATTTACATATATTTGAATAAAAATCTCCACTTCAACAGCACTTCCACTAAACTTTACTGGTTTATTCCTATCTATATTCTGATGTGTTTTAGAGAAGGGTTTGTTCATATATCATTCGCCTGATTTATATAACATTTTATGCATACGCATATTTTTTATTTAATTTTTTTCTGGCTACTGACAGCATTTTCTGATTTATGGAGTGATAATAAGAGAGCCTCTGTAAAACCTTCAACTCGAATATGTCAACAAAATAAAACAAGAACCTGGCTTTACCCAATGTTCAGATTTCTGTTCTGGAATTGTATGCAAATGAATGCATATTTAATTAGATAATGATATATTTGCATATTTAAACATATAATTTGAGAACCTGTAACAGAAAACGATTGTCTCCATCAACGGAGGAAAGTATGGTGATATCCAAGTTAAATTTTTTACCCTATTCACCTGCAGTGACTTGCCTTAAGAAATAACTAACTCTCTGACGTGTGACAGCAGGGTTGCGGATAGAAAAGATGCTGCACCTGTTTCCTTCAGGGATTATTGTATTGTAATGGAAGCAGTAATTGTATTAAACTGCATTGTGCAGGGCACGCTGGGAATTTTAAAACTCTTGAAATGGTATTGCTCTTTGGTGCTGTTTACTTGTCGGGCTCCCAGAGAATTGTCATCTTATCATCTGCCAGAGCGCAGCTGTCCTTTCGAGTCTGTTAGCCATATTTAACAGCGCAGCGGTTGTTTTGTTTACACACCGACATAAAACACGGTTTTAATTAGTCCGACCTCTCGACATCATTTCATTTAGACATGTGTCTCACCGACTCGGAGCGATGCAAAGGGTCGTCAGCGCTCATCTCTGTAATGAGCTAGCGAGGATGGATGGAGAACTGTGCTCTTAAATTACTTCCAAGGCCTAATGTACCTGAAGAGAGCTAAACGTTAGTATTTCCCATTCATCTTAGTCGCAGTTGGCAGGAAAATTACATCATGGCAACATGAATTGGCGACATGTCCATGTTATGATCACTTAAATGCACTTCACATAGTAATTATGGCTTCCGAGCTCTTAAGAACTTTCTAGAAGGACTTGTACTGGCTTTCAAGTCTTATCAGAATGATCAGTATAATGGCAAAAATGTCACGATTAGCAACGGAAAACTCTGAATTAACTTGAGTGATTTTATTTATTTTTCTTTAACTTTGATATATGATATCATGGAATTGTTAGCAACACATATCCAGAAAACATTTTTTAATGCCAAATTGTAGACTACAGTTTGAATATTTATTTATTTGTTTGTTTTTTGAAAGAAATTAATACTCTTTTTTTTTTTTTTTTTAGCAAAGATGCAATACATTTATCAAAAAAGACAGCAAAACTAATATTACAAAAGATTTCTATTTCAAATAAAGGCTATTCTTTTGAATTTTATATCCACCAAAAATATATTTTTCTTGAAGAATATAAAAACAAAAATAAATGAACATACATAAACATATATAAACAATTTAAAAATAAAAATAAAATTAAACAGCCCAAATGCCTTCAGCATTGATAATAATCAGAAATGTTTCTTGAGCAGTAAATCAGCATATTAGAATGATTTCTGAAGGATCATGTGACACGGAAGATGAGTAATGATTTTGTTTTTACAAATTTAAAAACGTCATTCAGTTTTGTTTTGTTCGTTTTTTTAATTATCGACCTCAAACGTTACTATAAAAATATACCATGGCATTCATAATGGTAATGTTCAAAAAATGATATTAAAATATAATACATGGTAGATTATTCTACCTTCCAAATGGTATTGATCATCATAATTAAGTTTTAATTGTGAGTGTTAACCACATAATTTAGCTTGTGAATCATTAATGAAGAATAGTGATCGTGCTCGGCAGAAAATACTACTCACTTAGCCAGTTAATGAAGCAACAGGCTTGTGTGATAAGACAACATTTCCCATCATTCTCTGTGGCAGTACGAGAATGATGAAATACATAAAGCATCGATTACACACTTAATGCACATCCCTTGCTCTTCATTCTGTTGCATTAGCACTTAAAATGTTTCCAGTCTGAGAGAAAGAAAAATGAAATTGTCCAAAGCACCCATTTTTATTCTGACTAAAGTAACGCAAATCACATCATAATTATGACTTTCGAAGAAAGAACTTCCCTGGCATCCATCTATCTATCCATCCATCCATCTATCTATCTATCATATCAGTTAAAGTTTTATATTATGTATATATATTTTTATGGGCTTAGTTTTAGTTAACTATAACAACCCTGGTTTCCATCAGCTTGAATTTCAATCTCTTCTTCATGCAATGTTATTCCTTGCTCAGAAAACTTGGAAGCACTTTTATTGTAATTTTTTTAGAGCTTGACAGTATAACTCACCCTCAACTTTCATTGCATGAATAGCAGAAAAAAAAAGCTCAGATGTTTTGTTAAAAATCTCATTTTTTCCAGAGAAGATTAAAAAAACATTTAGGCTTCGAAGCACATAAATAATGACAGAGAAGCGTCTAGCAGCACTCACATATACAGATAGGGATGTTAGCAGACCACTGATTGTTATTCTGACAGGAAATCATTCGTTCGCCAATGAGCTCGAATCCGAACTGGCATTCAAAGCGCAGCACGTCTCCGTTGGAGAAGCCCCCGCCCTCTCGGAGTCCGTACAGAGGGATGCCGGGATCCCCGCAACTTTCCTTGTCAATTTCTGTAGGTAGGCGAGAGAGACGAGAGGAGGGAGAAAAACAGCAGTAAAGCTTTTGAGCCAGCAGAGTGATTTATGTGGGCACTCTAAGAAGCTCAGGCAGAGAACAGACTCACCTTTATAGTTGATCTTAAAGCCAATAGAGCCCACACTTTCATCAGACTGCAAATGCAGCCACATTTGATGGGTCATACTGACGATGAGGTCAGGGACGAAACTGCCCGTTAACCTGTCCATGCAGAGTGAACAGAAGAAAATAAGAGTCTGTGAGCTCAGCATTCAGTGCTGTGCTATAATAAAGCTGTCAGATGCCAATACTATGGTATTCTGATATGTGCTATAATACTGAATGATTACATATACAGTGGTATTTATATAGTATACTCAATGGTATGGGGTCGGTAAAATATTTTGAAATAAATGCTTGCATTTATTTGAACAAAAATACAGTAAAAACAGTACTATTATGAAATATTATTACAATTTAAAAGAACTGTTTTCGATAACGCAAAGCTGAATTCTCAGCATCATTACCCCAGCCTTCAGTGTCACATGATCCTTCAGAAATTATTCTGATATGCTGATTGCTGCTCAACAAACATGTATTATTAGTACAGTATCAGTGTTGAAAACAGTTGAGCTGCTTAATGTTTTGGGGATTCTTTGATGAATAGAAAGTTCCAAAGAACAGCATTTATTTGAAATATTTTGTAACAATGTAAAAGTCTCTGTAACTTTTCTTCAATGTAATGCATCCTTAATAAATAAAGTACTGATTTTTTTTTTTTTTAAAGATCCCAAACTTTTGAATGGTAGTGTTTATCCAGCAATATCATGATATTTATTAAAAAACAGTATTACCATATTACATATTCCAAAAACAATAACAAACAAAGCTTACTAAAAAGTGCTAGACTAGTATTAAAGTATACTAGTACAGAGTATCATGTTTTTTTGCACATGGTTTCATATCATTTTGATATTATTTTACCATGGTAGCATAGTACTTTATATATTCGACTACATTTCGTGTTTTCATGTATTTCAAAAAACACCATGGTAGCATCTAAAACTATAGTATTACCATGATCCATTTTTTAAATCATAGTATTAATCATAGTCAGGATTATAGTCTGTTTTGGTTTAGTTTTTCTGTGTTTACTCTGTTCCCACCTGCCTAATTTCCTAGTTAGTTTCCTCATCTGTTAATTAGTCCCACACACCCATTTCTGTTCTCCCTGATTACTCTCCCTGTGTTTTTATGCTCAGTTTCCTTAGTTCCGTTGTCTGGTCTCATTTACGGATACTTTTATGTTGATGTGTATGACTTCTGTTATTTTCTCCCAGACTATTAAAGTATTTTCTAACACTATTGCTGTATCGCAAGTGGTTAATATAACCGTTACCATGGTACATGTCCAAAAACAGGGTAATGTCATGGTACTTTTCTGTATTTGACTGTACTTGGGGTTTAAATTATACTGTCAGGTACTTCAAAAATGACCATGGTAGCATCCAAAAAACCCATAGTACCAAGACAAAATGTGACCCTGGACCACAAAACCAGTCTTAAGTGTCAATTTTTTGAAACTGAGATTTATACATCATCTGAAAGCTAAATAAGCTTTCCATTGATGTATAGTTTGTTAGGATTGGACAATATTTGGCTGAGATTTGAATATCTGGAATCTGAGGGTGCAAAAAAATCGAAATATTGAGAAAATCGCCTTTAGGCCGCGTGTCCACCAAAGCGTTTTTTTTTTTTTTTTGCCAGCTGAAAACGCCAGGCGCTCTGCTGAAGACACTCAGCTGTGAGCGCTTGAGAGCGCAGTGGGTTTTTTTTCCGTTGAGACGCTGTGGTTGCTATGATTTGAAACATGGCAGACGCGTCGCGAATGAAATATTTCTCCACACATTATATTTCATAACAATATTATGGTAGTCCGGCAATTCGATCTAGTAAAGAAATAAATACTCGGAGACAAGCAATATTAACTTCTCCATTGTTGTTCATCCGTGGTACAGTCGGTAGTCCCGCCCCTCCTCCACTCTGATTGGTTGGCTGACTAGAAAGTGACAGTGATGAGCGCAGCGTTTTATCCAAAGTTGAACATTCTTCAACTCTCGGCGCCGAGAAAAAAACGTCCGAACGCTCAGCGCTCAGTGCGAAAAAGACGCTCAGAGCTCGGCACGCTCCTGGCGTTTTAAAAAACGCGGCGCTCCCATTTAGAACAACTGAAACAATACGCCAGCCTCGGGAAAAAACGCTTTGGTGGACACACGGCCTTAAAGTTGTCCAAATGAAGTCCTTAGCAATGCATATTACTAATCAAAAAAGTTTTGATATATTTATGGTAGGAAATTTACAAAATATCTTCATGGAACATTATCTTTACTTAATATCCTAATGATTTTTGGCATAAAAGAAAAATCAATAATTTTGACCCATACAATGTATTTTTGGCTATTGCTACAAATATACCCGTGCTACTTAAGACTGGTTTTGTGGTCTAGGGTCACAAATGTCTAAAAAAAAGTATAGTATTACCATGATACGGGTCTAAAAACACCATATTAGAATGGTACATGCTAATGCGTCTGTTACAGACTGTGTAAATAAAGCATAATAAAAGTACTAAGCTAATTTGACCAGCACAAACTTGAAGAAAGGCATTAATTGAGCTTTAAAGTATGTATTAGTGTTCTGGCAGCAAAGAGCCTTTTGTCCTTGAGGAACGCTCTGTGAGCGCTCAATGGATCGCAGCTGGAACAGAGCCAGCCAAATGCACCAGAAAGCAGCACAGACCATCACCAAAGTGTGTCTACCCAAGATACCCGGAGACATACGGCTGACAGCGAGAAGAGGTAGACGGAAAAACATGTTTGTGAGGGAGGAAAATACAGCCGGAGGATTTGTGCCTGTGCGGTTTTTATGGTTCGTGGCTTTCATGCTGTTGAAACGGATAACTGCTGCAAAGCTGAACAAAATGCAAGATAAAAGAAAAAAAAAAAAATAGCCCATGGAGTCTATTAAAGTTGGATAACTTAAAAGGTGGGAATCAGAATCTCCCTAGTTCTTTCAAAAAGAAAAGAAATCAAATGTAACACGCAGATATACACCGGAAATGAGTGGCATGCCACAACTTGTCTGACTTCAGCACTTCATTTTCTCTGTCTGTCTGAAAGAAAATGATTTTATTCACAAATTGCATGTGTGAATTGCCTGCGATGATTTTTATTTGTTATGTATTTCAATAATGTCTGTGCATGGTAAATGGTTAGTAAAACTAAACTGTGACTTGTTGGTGCAAGAAAACTTTATGGAAAAAATAAAAATGTGAGAAAAGAGACATTATGGCCCCTATAAAATATTCTAGCTGGAAGCTAATGGTCAATGTTAATTATTCAAGATTACAAAAATCATTGACTTGTCTTCCGGCTGAAATATCCTTAAAAGAAGAAATGTTTACTTGAGAAACCAAATTGCATAAGATATTAAGACCTTGAATTAAGTTTCTTTTTCTTACCTCATTGGCAAACAGTTCTTGTTTAAAGCATGGACTTAATACAAGTAAATGAAGTTTACAATCAGTAATTTAATTTAACTTAATTTCTTATATCTTAATAGCCTTTGCATATCTTAATCATATTTGGTTTCTCAGGTAAATGTATCTTGATTTAAGGATGTTCAAGTGATTTTTATCTGGAAAACAAGATACTGATTGAGACTGCCATACAATACAGTAAACACTCTTGACCCACAACTTCAGAATAACACTAAATCTGACACTTGCACTCAAAAAAATAGCTCTTTGGCTGAACATGATTCAATCATGGACAGTGGTTCCACGTGAATGAAGCATGTAAAACTAAATAGAACCATCCATGTACAACTAACTAGAATCAATGGTGTTCCTTTAATTTGAATGAATGGTTTTAGTTTAACTTAAATAAATGATTTTCATTTAAATTGACATTCAAATAATCCTACAATTAATGCTTCCTGTTTAGTCATGGTGCGTAACAAACTAAATATAACTTTTCATACATGATGTCCGGTGTTGGCAATCCAGAAACGATACTGGTTTCATCCAGAGCACTACCATAGTGATTGCTTTATTATTAAAGTGATTTGGATTTTTATTAGCAGGTCCTCAACCCAAGCACAAGCTCAAGACTTCACCACAATGGTAACCCTAAACCACTAACATAACAGAAATCTTTAAATACCAACATAATAGAACAGTAATCATTAAGAAGTCTCTCAATTTTCTCATCTTGCTAAAAAAATGCTTAAAATTACACTATTTCAACATTTACTCTCCCAGTTCAGCCCCTTTGCAAAGCATAATGGGAAGTGAAAATCCTGTTTGATTGAGTCCTGGTTGGGTTACTTGATTGAAACATGCTATTTCAATATGAAAACATCAAGTTAAGTCAAAGAGTAATTGTTTCAAGTCAACTTAACATGAAGCAATCACATTTGAAACAGAAACCTGATACAATGTTGTTGAATCAAAATAAATTGTTTAAATAAAGTGAAAGGCATCAAAAAATCATTTTTTTGAGTGTGTATGACTGTTTGCTGTGAAATTTATTTGTTATATATGTTTGTGCGTGGTAAACAGTAAGTAAAACTAATTGTGACTTGTTGGTCTAAGAAAAAGTTAAATGAAAAAAGATAATATTGCCACTTTAAAATATTCTAGATGAAAGTCAACGGTCAACGCTACTTATTCAAGACTACAAAAATCATTTTGACATGTTTTCCAGTTAAAATATCAAACTTTCTGAAAAGAAAACACATTTACTTGAGAAACCAAATTGCATAAGATACTAAGACCTTGAAGTAAGTTTATTTTTCTTTCTCTATTGGCAAATTATTATTCCAAGCAAGAATTTAATTAAATTTAGTGAGGTTTATAAACAATTTGCTGATGAGGAAGGAAAAGTATACCGAGTTCAGTGTCACAATTTCTTGCATTTAAATAGCCTTCACATATCTTTAGCATATTTGTTTCTCAAGTCAGTTGATCTTGATTCACAGATGCTTCTGGTGTCTTTGCAGTGCGATACAGAAAACAGCATAACTCTGAATCTTACACTTGTATGATTGTTTTCGAGTCGCCAACCTCTCCACCGTCTCCGACAGTCAACGTATCGTATCCCAGCTCCAAGTCGAACTCTTCGAAATTGATTTGAATAACCTGCGACGGGAACAAAATCACTGAATTAGCGTTAGAAGTCTTTGTAATGGAACGCCACTCGAATCAATGAAGCACCTTGACCGGAGGGATTTCTCCATATGCTCTCTGTTACGGAGAACGAGTAGTGTGCATTTCACAGCATCTTAATTAAGTTTCTCAGTACTAGAGCGCTTCAGACATCATCAAATATAAATGATACACACTATTCTCAATAAATATGATATTCATGAGCTCACCGGGGCCAGCACTTGGCTGCAGCATATGTCGCCTGTATATTTGAGTTCATTTGCTCGTACCCTCTGCGGCCCCATTGAACCGCGGCGCTATAACCGAAAAATTTCAGCGGGGGCAATGCATCAATTATCCAACAAATCATTTGCACAGTCCAATGAATGTTGAGGGTAAAACAAATTTCCGAGAGTGCTTTCAATCAGCGGCTCAAGCTCGCAAGTAAACATTGGAGAGACGTGCTCCGCTTGTTCCGTGTTACTTCAAACGCTCACTTGTGCATTAACAATGTCCTACTTGCATAATCACCCCCCGGTGTGCGTTTGGAGACACCGGGGAGCTGCCGCTGCTCACATTTAGCTAGACACCATGAATACCGGCCTTCTGGCACGTTTACGGCACACTGAGGAACGAAGCATGCACTTAAGGTATATGGGTGCCTCTTCAACGGCTGCCACTTCTGAGTCTCGTGGGTTGATTTTTATTAACGCTAACAGATCTCAACTAGGCTTCTCTTTGGTAAATGAAGGTCACATTAAAGTCTTGGAAAGTTTTCACCAAGCCTCTTGATGCTTTTCAAATGCTTCTCTTTTATGTTGTCCCAGAACCAGACTTTTAAATATTAAAATATGAAAAATAAATTACAAGATATATGAAAAAAACATGAATTTGTACATATTTCATAAAACTTTGATCTAAACAAAGAATTAAAAACAAATCATTACAATGTGCACACTGCACTTTAAAGCTTCCGGGTCTCCAAGGCTCCAAGGTTGCATTTATTTGATCATTTACTTGATCAAAAACAGCAATATAATGTTAAATACTACTACAATTTAAAATTACCCTTATGTAATTATGTGATGGTCAAGGCTGCATTTATTTGATTAAAAACACAGTAAAAACAGTAATATTCTAAAATATTTTTTACAGTTTAAAAGAACTGCTTTTCATTTGAATATATTGTGAAACGTCATTTATTCCTGTGAATTTTCAGCTCCAGTCTTCAGTGTCACATGATCCTTCAGAAATCATTCTAATATGTTGATTTGCTGCTCAAGAAACATTTCTTATATCAATGTTGAAAATGTTCAATTTTTTGTGGAAGCCGTGATACATTTTTTAGTATTCTTTGATAAATATAAAGTTCAAAAGAACAGCATTTATTTGAAACAGAATATTTTAGTAACACTATGAAATGTTTTACTGTCAGTTTTGATCAATTTAATGCACCTTTGCTGACTAAAATTCATTTCTTTAAAAACTGAACCCTAAACGTTTGAACGTTAGTAAACATATTTCATAACATTTGAAAGACTTCAAGTCATTGCAATATGCACTGTATTGCATGTAAATAATATAAAACTTTTTCAATAAACATTTTCAAACTATTATATAATATTAAGAATAATATGTAATTGTATGATATATAAAGTGCTATGAAATTAGCCATACAAAGAAGGCATTTTATTACAAAAAAAGTAATTTGCATCACAGAATGTACTCAAAACCAAATACATAAATTGAGATGCAATGGAAATGGCATTTTAGTGTAAATGTTCACTATTTTTTTAAAAATGACAGAACTCTCTCATAAGATGATGTTTAAACACCCACACCTTGTTGAAGAATCATCTATATACGCGCATACAGCTTACAAGTGGTCCACATGCGCAAAAAAATGTCTTACAGCACTTACACTGATATTATTAGTGGTTTGCTAATGAACACAATCAGGCAACCATAAGAAAGTCCTGCTTCGTCCCTTTAAGTTCATATATTAACTTCATTTATTGTGTTAACACAATAATAATGCCAATGAGCTGCCCATGGGTCTCTAATAATGGGTCTGCGGAAAACGCAATAAAATTTGAACTTTGCAATTCCGTCGGGCGAAGATAAATGAGGTAATAATGTTATGTGTGTTAGGGCTCATTTGCATTTCTCACCAGAGGAAAGCTCAGATTTAGCAGCAATTGAGGACACGAATCAGCTATTTGCTGGTTGTTAATGGCCTGGCATAAAATGGGTACAAAAAAAATGGAAAACCTACACCTGAAATGTGCCTTTTGCGGCAAGAGCTCATGGAAAAAGAAACTGTTGACTCACAAAACCTACTGTAGATTGCATATCTTTCATTTATATAACAGTTCGGAATCTTTTTAGCGTTTTTAAACCTGAATTGCATTATTTGAGGTGCTTTAGGGGAAGATGATGTTTTCTAATTTGACTTGCACAATGGGGCACAAGAGTCAGGAGAGCAATGTGAGGTATTGATACCTCATCAGGAACCGCTCGCAAAAGCAGGTTTCAACAGCGCAAAAAGAAAATAAAACCCTCTCGAAAACAAAAACATTACACCACTGTAAATCCATTTTAAAGGGGTCATATGATGCGATTTCAAGTTTTCCTTTCTCTTTGGAGTGTTACAAGCTGTTTGTGCATAGATAAGATCCCTGAAGTAGCAAAGACTAAAGTCTCAAAACCAAAGAGATATTCTTTATCAAAGTTAAGACTCTGCCACGCCCCCCTAAAACGGCTCATTCAAACACGCCCCACATCTCTACGTCACGATGTGGGGAGATTTTCATAACACCACCCAAACGTACACGCAGTGAAAGAGGGGGAACTATTATTCTGGCTGTAGTATTGTTGCTGCCGCCGGCGCCATGTCCTGGAGACACTGTTTCATTATGAAAGAGAAACTACTTTGTTTGGGCTTCCAAAAGAGCATACAACTAGAAATCAGTGGTTAAGTTGTATTTACAACACTGTTCCAGAGCAGTACAACGCAAATATTCAGATGTGTGCAGCACATTTTACGGAGGACTATTTCCTGAACTTGGAAGCTACAATGTTGGCTCGCACAAAGGCTGTTTCTATAAAGTGAGGCAATTCCAACTTTGTAAGGACAGTCTGACTCACAGCCTGTAAGTACATTACTGCCTCTGACGATTCAAACGCGAATTTTGAGCTGTGTAGAGTAGTGCTTGTTGTTTGTTGTTTCTCCGATCACAAATGCAGACATGGTAATGTTTGACCGTATAAGTCATTATAATCAGTAATTATGTCCTCACCGGATGCAACAAACGCCTCATTTGTAATGGGTTTCATTGTTTTTCAGGGTCGCGCCATGAAACGGCATGACAATACGGTGAGGGTCGTAACATTTCCGTCTCATGCTTGAGGTATTCGGCCAATCACAACACACCGGATAGCTGGCGAATCAGAGCACGCCTCGCTCCTCAGAACGATGAGCTTTGTAAAAATCAACGCGTTTCAGAAAGGAACAATAATGTACAGTATGTGGAAAATAATGTTTGTTTTTTTTTTTACTTTAAACCACATAAACACACTGCATTACACCAAATACACAAAATAATGTTCTTTTTAGCAACATCATATGACCCCTTTAAAAAACTGATCATGGTTTTTTTTAAAAAAGCCAAAATACCTTATTTACTACACCTATTGTTAATATTGTAAATAAATAATACTGAAAAAGAAGACAAAATGGTATAATCATGGTGAAATTGTTTGTTTTATAATAAAAACATTAATAATATACCATTTTTAGATACAGACTTGCTCATAAAAAAGCCTTTGCTTTGTTTTAAGAAAATAAAATACAAAATACAACATTAAATTTGAAAATATTTGCTAAATTAATATTACATATTTAACACATTTATGTATTCATTCATTCTTTCATTCATTCATTCATTTTTTGCTAAATTAACCCTCGGAGGTCATTATTTCACAAAAATATTCCTATTTAAGGAAGTATAAGAGAAATGGCATGTTTTAACTGAAGATAAACATCTAAAAAAAATAATAATAAAATAAAAATAAATAATAATAATAATAATAAAAATAAATAAATAAATAAATAAATATAATATAATATATATATATATATATATATATATATATACTAAAATAAAGAAATTACATAACAGTAAATGCATTTTTAAAAAAATCATGGTTTAAAATATCAAAAACCCCTACTTCATCTATTAGCATTGTAAATTTTGCTAAATTAATATTACATTTATTTTTTAATTAACATTTTTGCAAAATCATAATAATAAAATAATTTAAAACCTGACCACGGTTTTACATGACAAAACACCTTATTTACTAAAGCTATTAGTAAAACATTTGATAGAATCATGATGAAATCATCTGTATTATAATAAATGATTCATTAAATATGTCATTTTTAGGTATAAAATACTGACATTTTCATTAAAAAAATCATATGATTTGATTCTGATTTTGATAAAACAGAAAATAACATGAAATGTGCATTTTTGATCAATTAATATTACATTTATATTTAAATAAATATTTTTGCTAAATTAATATGTAGTAAAAAATATTCATATTTAAGCATATAAAATAGAAATGGCAGGTTTCAACAGTGCAACCCTAAAGAAAAGAATCTTAAAAACAGAGGTAAACGTAACCATACTAAAAAAGAACTACAGCGCCCTCCACTAATATTGGCACCCTTGGTAAATATGAGCAAAGGTGGATGTGAAAATAAATCTGCATTGTTTATCCTTTTGATCTTTCATAAATTCATAAAATTCTAACCTATCATTGAAGTAAAACAATTGAAAGTGGTGGAGAAATCGTATTGTGAAATAAATACCTTCTCCAGTTCATATTGGCCACAATTATTGGCACCCAATTATTGCAATTTCCTTTTCCCAAGATAGCAGCCCTGAGTTTTATTCTGTAATGCCTGAAGAGTTTGGAGAACACCTGATAAGAGATCAGAGACCATTCCTTCATCCAGAATCTCTCCAGACCCTTCAGATTCACAGCTCCATGTTGGTGGTGCTTCTCTTCAGTTCACCTCACTCATTTTCTTTAGGGATCAGGTCAGAGGACCGGAATGGCCTTGGCAGAAGCTTAGTTTTGTGCTCAGTGACCCATTTTTGTTGTTTTTGAGGTTTGTGTTTGGATTATTGTCCATTTGGAAGATCCAAACATGACCAATTATAAGATTTCTAACAGTGTCAGTCACTTATTGATTTTTTTATCTGTTGGTATTTGATAGAATCCATTATGCCATGTGTGTAAACAAGATGTCCAGGACCTCCAGCAGAAATAGAGGCCCACAACATCAAAAATACAGCAGTATATTTCATTGTACACATGGGGTACTTTTTAATCCCTGTGTTCACCAAACCCATAGAAGCCATTCCCTTTTGCAGTTCCAGCTGTGTCTGATAACTGAATATGCTGGAGTTTGTTTTTGGATGAGCTAGGAGAATTTTTCTTGAAACCCTGCCAAATAACATGTGGTGATGGAAAGGCTGTTTGACAATTTATTTTAAGGTTTTCTGACCCTGAGACTCAACTATTTTCTTCAATTCTCCAGCTGTGATCCTTGGAGAGTCTTTGGCCGCTCAAACTCTCCTCCTCACCGTGCATTAGGACGATATAGACACACGTCCTCTTCCAGGCAGTTTCGTAACATTTTCTGTTGATTGGAAATTCTTAAATATTGCCCTGATGCTGGAAATGGGAATTTTCACTCCTCTAGCTTTTTCTTAAAGCCACTTCACTAATTTGTGAAGCTCAATTATCTTTTGCTGCACATCAGAGCTATATTCTTTGGTTTTACTTCTTGTGATGGATGATTAAGGGAATTTGGCCTTTGTGTTTCTCATATTTATAATCTTGTGAAACAGGAAGTCATGGCTGGATAATTTCATGCGCCTAGTCACCCTGGTGTGCTAAAATATGTAAATATGAATGGGAATATACTTCAGACATATTTTACACATAAGAATTTCCAGGGGTGCCAATAATTGTGTCCAACATTCATTGGAGAAAAGCATTTATTTCATCATGAGATTTTCTCCCCACTTCAGTTGTTTTACTTCAATGATAGGTTAGAATTTTGTGAATTTTTTGAGTTAAAGATCAAAAGGATAAACAATGCAGATTTATTTTCACAGCCACCTTTGCTCAGATTTACCAAGGGTGCCAATATTAGCGGAGGGCACTGTATGTAATCACTGTGAAGGCTTTTAAAAAACTGACCATGGTTTTAAATAAATAAAACTACTGTTATCATTGTAAAACAATAAAAATGATAGAACCATACTGGAACTACTTTTTATTAAATATGTTGTTTTAAGATATAAGATATTGACTTGCTCATAAAAAGTGTTGGGTTTGAGTCAGATATGGAGCAATGTGTGTGTGCAGGTTATTGTTGTACCTTATTGGGGTTACTGGCGGTGATAATCCAAACACACTGCGAGTTACTCTCATACTGGATGGGGAAATTTGGCGATGTAAATGTTCCTGAAGGCCCGAAGAGGTTCATTCCACATGTTTTTGCTGCAAAACAGAGAAATAGTAGTCATTTATAATGTACTAGAGAAGACTAACACACACACACACACAAAAGGTTTTGTGGACAGAAGTTCTGCACTAGTAAACTTTAAATGAATAGATTCTTAAAAAACAAACTGTTTTTAGCATTTATTCACCCTCACACCCACAAAAAATAAACAAATAAATAAACAAATAATAATAATAAAGTTTAGGCAGAATGTCCAAGCTGCTTTTTTGCTATAATAAAAGTAATTTAAAGGGTTCATGAACTGAGAAACCAAAATCCCCTTGATATTTTAACATATAAGAGGTCATGGTAATACAAAAACATCCTGTACACTGTAAAAAATGACCGTGATTTTAACTGCAAAAAAACTGTGAAAATGCTACAGTAAAAACCTGTTAAATGGTTAACGGTAAGTTCCCCTAATATATACAGTGAAAAACTGTAATAGACATTACAGACAATTTTACGGTAATTTTTGGAAGTGAAAAAGAATGTAAAATTTACAGGGGAAAAAAAAGTAAATTGATGTTCCCAGAATTCCCTGCGCTGCATTTCAAATTTGATGTTTTTTTCTTTGAAATATCTGTGTTTCTTCTTAGTTTTTTCTTATCAGTTATGTTTAATGATTTTAATGAGTCTCACCATGATGGTATTTAATCTATGTGTGAATACATATATATATATATATATATATATATATATACATATATATATATATATATATATTAATTAGTATTGGCCTTCTCAACTTGTTGAAAAACTGATTGTGGTGAGCTTTGGTTCATCATGTGACTTTCTCATCACCACCTGATTTTGATGGTGTGTAGGTGTAGGTACAAAACAGATTTCAGAACTTCAATAGGTTGGTATTTTAACATTACATCAGTTAAAGAAATATGGTTCCTACCGTATTTTTTACGGTAAAATTCTGGCAACCACATCTGCTGGTTTTTTACTGTAAATTTTACGGGATTTCATTTACAGTGTATGTTTCAGAACTCAAAACTTTCTCATTAGTCTAAAGGCAGCTAATATTGAAGGCAGTCTGCCAAAACAACAGCTTGTGGAATGTACGACTCTATGATGTAATAGTGTGGCTAAACATCGTCTCCACAGAAGAACATCAAAGCCTGCTTCTACATCACTGCCTGTTTAGCCCTGCCCACTAATTCACGCACACAATGTAAATAACAAGAGCAGCAAACGCAACGGAGAAACCAAACAATAAAGATTGCTTAGAAGACAACAAGATGCTGTGCAGTGCCAATTTGTGGAAAACAGTGTTTGCATTGCCTTCCATCATTAGGAAAGATTGGATCAACTTTATTTTGAATGAAGATCCAGACCGCGTCAGTAAGAACTTGGTCCTTTGTTCACTTCATTTTACCGCGGATCTGTTTACAAACAAGGCACAATTCGATGTGGTTTTCAGAAAAAATTAAACTAAAAGACGATTCTGTGCTGACTATATTGGATCTGACAGTAATGTCGCAACACACAAGTATGAGTAACTGTTCTCATCACGTGGTCACTATTGCTTTGTCTCTTCTTACAGATCGTTTGATATGTATTGAGGTATTTATGCGTTTTTAGCCTAAATCACAGCAATGTGTATCTATTATTATCTATATTATCTAATATACGCTGTCAAACATACACAACTGTTAGCCAATCATAGCAGTGGGTGTTTACTTCTGAGTCTACAATCTGCCACGCCTATTCAAACAGAGCGTTCTGATGAGGGGGGTTAAAAACAGGACAGAAAATAGCTTATTACTTCTAAATTATGATTTTTTCTGATGTAAAAATCTTGATAACATTACAAGTGGACCTCAGAGAACAGTACAAAATAATAAAAAGGCAGTTCATGACACCCTTTAAAAAAAGAACAAAAAAGCACAATGTTTGGACGTCATTGGTTCACATGAGTCATGTTGCACTTAGCAGTAAATAACTATCCACTTTTGTTGTATGAAAAATTGGTTTTTGTAGAAGGAAATAATACACTTTTGGAACAACAGGAGGCCAATTTTCATATTTGTGTGAAATATTCTTTTAAAACTACCAAGAATCAGTGGTATTGAATTGTGGGATTCTGAGACATCAGTAGATCAGATGTCTGGTCTAATCCTGCTCAGAGCAGGGTTTATTGAAGGCAATAGTCTAACCTTTACAGACGGGTCTGTGGTCACTCCAGGCCGCGAACACCTCGGCGACCCTCTGACACGTGATGCTCTTGGATCCCTGAAGCACATGGTCCCCGTCGCAGGTGAAATGAACCGTTGCACCAATGCTGCCGTGTTGAAGAGAGAACAAATACGAAAGCCAGAGAATCAATGAAGGAATTCTCCTCGAGCGCCTCCCACGCGTGCCGAGAGATTGATCAGCGCTGCGTGTCGCGGCCACATGTCAGAGCAAATGTCAGGTACGAATATAATCAGGGATTTCATTGCTACAGAAAAATCTAGGCATAGCCATTCTTCAGGAAATGTTCCCATTACTTTTTGTTTCCATCGCTAATTTTGTCCCCACTTTGCAAACATACGTATGTCCATAAAGCAAGTAATTTATTCCTTTTTAATGTTTTGTTGAATTGTCATTGTGACTGTTATCAGAATGTCACAGCGTCAGTAATACTTTACAATAAGATTACATATAACATCATGAGTATTTATGCTGAACTAACATTAAATAAATTAAATTAAATTTTGAATTAATTTAGCTAAATATTTGTTAAAAAAAATGTATATATATAAGCAAACAAAATACATATCTGCATACATGTTAATAAAATATATACATGTTTTGCTAATATAATACAATTTATATATTTAACTTAGCAAAAATGATTTTGATATAATTAATATTTGATTTTTTAAATATTTCTACATATATAATTATATAATAAATATAATTAATATTTGAGAAAATAAAACATTAAAAGTTTTTTAATTTTGCTAATTCAATAAAATTGATATACTTAAATTCATAGTCAGAGAAAATACAAAATAAATGTGTCAGTTTTGCTGAAATAATATTAAATTAATATTTAGCTGAAATACTATTCAAGCAAAGCAAAATATTAATATTTAACCAAATAAAAAAGAAAATATAACATTAAATGTGTAATGTTAAAGCAAATTAAATGCACAAATTCATTACATTACTTAATTAAATTAGTTTTGCTAAATATTTAGAAAAAAATATGTAAGCAAATAAAATATATATTTGCATATATATTTATAAAAAATCACGTTAAATGTCTTATTTTTTGCTAACTTCATAAAAATTATATTTATCCTAATATTTTGCAAATATTATTAATATCTTAGACAATACAAAAATAAAATATTATTTCTATCATCAGAATATCATTTTTGCTGATTTATTAAATGATTTACAATTTAAAATTAATTAATTAAAAGTTAACATTAATTAATATTTAATATTAAATTAAATTAAATTAAATCGAAATATTCATATCTAAGCAAATAAAATAGACTATAACACTGAACATGTAATGAGAACATGTCAAAACAAACAGTATTAATTGTCGTTTCATTAATTTTTGATACTTTACTGTTTATATTTCAGTTTCAACCTGTAAATGCGTAAAGAATCTATTAAAAATTTCTGTTTATAAGCTATCAAAACAGTAAAAGATCATATTAAACTATATGTGCATGGCCTAATTAATATTCATGAGCTATACTATCAAAACTGCATGACATCACAACTGCCCCATCAATTTCTTCAAACAAAACTCCATCCATGTGTCCGGTGTGGACAGCCTGTCTACCTGTAATCAGTGCCAATGCGTTTGCCGTTCTCCGGTTCCCCGGGGTCCGGGCAGAAGTTGGAGACCTGCTTGACCATCCCTTCATTCACTGTGGGAGAAGAAACAGCATATGGAGACATAAGCCAACACAAAACCATCAGCCTTCATCACCTGTGATCACACTCTCCATGAACATAGCCTTGGTTATCAGATATTGTGTTTCATCCTCAAATCAAAAGAGAAGCTGGCGCAATATCTCATCCATAAATAGGTGTTAGCTTGAGATAATTACCGCAGGAGGCGATGTAATGCGGATAATTTAAGGGAAGCGTTTAGAAAGGGGTATTTGGCAGCAGACTGGGGTCCTGAATAAGACCCGATAATTCACTCGTAACTCATATTTCCGAATGCGCGATGCAGACACTGTGAAATAGAGGCTCATAAAAATTCTATCCAGTTGTAATTAAGTGTTTGGAGTGCTACATTGTCGAGGGTGAAATGAATCATTCGGCATTTCATTACGACGCCAGTGCACGTGAAGCCATAAACAAAAGGACTTGTTCAGTTTCGCTGCATGCACAAATCATTTCCATAGATAGCGATCGGGCATTGTGCGGCTCGGGTCTGTATCCAGGTTAGGCTGGTGGTTTGGATGGCCAGTAATTAAACTCAGTTGGAGTGAAATCCAACCACCTGTGTGCCCTCTGAAGCCGCTCGCTTCACAGATTTGACATTCTCTTCTGAGGAGCTTCTGTGGGTGAGGGACCTGTAAGTCAAGCTAAGCTCAATTAATCAAAATGCAGATTTCTGTTTCGTTGGATGCTCTAATTTCCTTTGATCCATTTGCTAAATGGCAAGCGAGAGGATTACAAATATGTGGCATTGTTCGTGCTTTATGAATCATGGGCTTTGAAGGTGTAGATGCGAAATCACCGGCGGAATAACATCTACGGAATATTAAACAATTAACGGGGATGCACATCTGAAAGAAATTAAGCAGCGAAGAGCTTTTTATGACATTAGAGCAAAAGTATTAACAGCCATAATTACGCATGACATGCAGCAGCACCGGAGAGCAGATCTTAAAGCTGCTTGGTTTCTACTTGAACAAGCCTACATAATGAGTTACACAGCAGAAAACTGTTAAAAAGCTATATTTTTGGGGGGTTGGCACAAGAACCATTGTATTCCATGAGAAAGCTAAATAAACATTGGTTGTTTATGGTAGTCAAATTTATTCTCACAAAAAAATGTTGTAAATTGCCACATTAACAGGGTTAACTCACCCAAATATGAAAATACTGTCATCATTTGCTAGTAAATAGTCAAAAACAGTTGCTGGTAGCCATTGACTTCCATAATATAGGGGGGAAAAAAACAATAGAAGTCAATGGCTACCAGCAACTGTTTGGTTACCAACATTCTTCAAAATTTCTTCTTTTCTGCTCAACATAAGAAAAAAACATCAGCGTTTTGGAACAACTTGAGGGTGAGTAAATAATGACAGAATTTTCATTTTTGGCTGAACAAAATCTGTTTGACATGCATGTGTTCATCCAATCCGGATTTAGATTCTCATACTCTATAAAACAAGATTTCGGTCATACTAACCATTACTAGAATAGTTCATGAAATAACACATAACATTAGGAGTGTGCGATATACCGGTAGGCATGATAAACTGGACTATTATCTATATTGTAGTTGTGCTCATATATGACCCTGGACCACAAACCCAGTCTTAAATGTCAATTTTTCAAAATTGATATTTATACATCATCTGAAAGCTGAATAAATAAGCTTTCCATTGATGTATGGTTTGTTAGGATATGACAATATTTGGCCGAGTTACAACTATTTGGAAATCTGGAATCTGAGGGTAGAAAAAAATCTAAATACTGGGAAAATCTCCTTTAAAGTTGTCCAAATGAAGTTCTTAGCAATGCATATCACTAATCAAAAATTAAGTTTTGATATATTTACAGTAGGAAATTTACTAAATATCTTCATCGAACATGATCTTTACTTAATGTCCTAATGATTTTTGGCATAAAAGAAAAATCGATAATTTTGACCCATGCAATGTATTTTTGGCTATTGCTACAAATATACCCCAGCGACTTAAGATTGGTTTTGTGGTCCAGGGTCACATATGACATTTCCATGCTGCGCCAACAAAAATGCTGTTTTTAAGCACTATGGCTATAAAAGTTTAACTGTTCAAGCAAAATAAGCAGCGAAAATTTTGCTGTGTGCGCCTAAACGGTCTCTAAAACGTGCACACATAAAGCCACTTTCAATATTATAATATACAGGTGCTGGTCATATAATTAGAATATCATCAAAAAGTTGATTTATTTCACTAATTCCATTCAAAAAGTGAAACTTGTATAATGTATACATTCATTCCACACAGACTGATATATTTCAAGTGTTTATTTCTTTTAATTTTGATGATTATAACTGACAACTAATGAAAACCCCAAATTCAGTATCTCAGAAAATTAGAATATTACTTAAGACCAATACAAAGAAAGGATTTTTAGAAATCTTGGCCAACTGAAAAGTATGAACATGAAAAGTATGAGCATGTGTCTTAGTTGGGAGAATCACTTTTGCCTGAATAACTTTACAGCAATGCGGCGTGGCAGCAGGGTCGATCAGTCAGTGGCACTGCTCAGGTGTTATGAGAGCCCAGGTTGCTCTGATAGTGGCCTTCAGCTCTTCTGCATTGTTGGGTCTGGCATATCGCATCTTCCTCTTCACAATACCCATAGATTTTCTGTGGGGTTAAGGTCGAAAGCGAGTTTGCTGGCCAATTAAGAACAGGGATAGCATGGTCCTTAAACCAGGTACTGGTAGCTTTGGCACTGTGTGCAGGTGCTGCCAGAATCCTGTTGGAAAATGAAATCTGCATCTCCATAAAGTCGGTCAGCAGCAGGGAAGCATGGGGGTGCTCTAAAACTTCCCTGAGTATACGGCTGTGTTGACCTTGGACCTCAGAAAACACAGTGGACCAACACCAGCAGATGACACTTGGCACCCAAACCATCACTGACTGTGGAAACTTTACACTGGACCTCCAAGCAACGTGGATTCTGTGCCTCTCTCTCTTCCTCCAGACTCTGGAGGCCCTGATTTCCAAAGGAAATGCAAAATTTACTTTCATCCAGAACATAACTTTGGACCACTCAGCAGCAGTCCAGTCCTTTTGTCTTGCGAGACACTTCTGACGCTGTCTGTTGTTCAAGAGTGGCTTGACACAAGGAATGCGACAGCTGAAACCCATGTCTTGCATACGTCTGTGCGTAGTGGTTCTTGAAGCTCTGACTCCAGCTGCAGTCCACTCTTTGTACATCTCCCCCACATTTTTGAATGGGTTTTGTTTCAAAATCCTCTCAGGGTACGGATTATCCCTAGCCCAACATACACTTTTTCCTACCACATCTTTTCCTTCCTTAAGCCTCTAATAATGTGCTTGGACACAGAGCTCTGTGAACAGCCAGCCTCTTTTGCAATGACCTTTTGTGTCTTGCCCTCCTTGTGCATAATGTCAATGGTCGTCTTTTGGACAACTGTCAAGTCAGCAGTCTTTCCCATGATTGTGTAGCCTACAGAACTAGACTGAGAGACCATTTAAAGGCCTTTGCAGGTGTTTTGAGTTAATTAGCTGATTAGAGTGTGGCACCAGGTGTCTTCAATATTGAACCTTTTCACAATATTCTAACTTTCTGAGATACTGAATTTGGGGTTTTCATTAGTTGTCAGTTATAATCATCAAAATTAAAAGAAATAAACACTTGAAATATATCAGTCTGTGTGGAATGAATGTATACATTATACAAGTTTGAATGGAATTAGTGAAATCAACTTTTTGATGATATTCTAATTATATGACCAGCACCTGTATAGTGTGAGGACTGAACTGAGATCTTTTGGCATCTTATTGGGCTCAAATGGTCAAACACACACTTCTGTGCCTAAATGCCCATATTTGCAAGTATATAAACACAGTCGCTTATGTCTTAAGTGAAAGTAAACATTTGAGAAAGAAAACACATGTGTGTCTGTATAGTAGATTAGTGCATTCAGTCTTAAAGTGACAGCAGCTTAAACCTGGTGCTGTCTGTATCAGTAACGTTCATTTAACAACCAATGAGAGAAAATCTCTCGCTGCTATTGACTGAATCACTTTTGCAACTTTAATAGCAATAAATCTTAATGTAATTTACACAGTGAGAACTATGCAGTGTTTTTAGTATTTCTTCTGTCTAGAGCTTGAAGTTTTTCCACATAGGTCTGTTTCATTTGTGTCTTTGATCTATTAGAGTTTTTTGTCCTATTGCCTATAATTAATTTGTTTGTTCTTATTTTATCACTGGCTGTTTTATGCTTGAGAGGTTTTTTAACGCTGGTATTAGTTTTTGTGATACTAAGAGTATTAAGAGTATTATTTACTTTATCAAAAATATCTAGCATATAGTAATATATTGTTATTGTGAAATAAAATGACTCATACCATGATATAAGATCTTATCACCCACCCCTACATAACAGCACTGTCAATTTGTAAAAATGCATTCAGAAAAACACTTTTCAAGTGACTGTGTATTTAATTTTACAAAGAGAAAGAAACACACTTACTTATTGAAAATTTACTTGTGTTGTCTTTTCCAGGTAATAATTTCACTCCCCTTGATTTAAAATCTCCCGATCGTTTCACTGCTCAGCAAAAGAAAACAAACAAAATTAGGCATATTTTCATTCTGTGTAGTTGAGATTTAAAAAGCCTGCTGCAAAATGATGTGAGTGACAGTTTATCTAATAAAGTTACTTAATTAAAAAACAAATTAACAAAATGGTTCATTTGAGTACTGTGTGTGAAAATATAATTCACTTATTTTTCTTTACTCTCATGCTTTCTGTTCTGTTTCTGTTAATTCTAGTTCTGGAATTCATCTCTTAGATTTGCTTCCAATCAAATTAATTGAAAATAACTTGTGGATCATGCTTTGACTCAACTTTTGACAGGTCATCTTCCGTTCCTCATTATAAGATATCAAGTCATTTATTGTAACTATCAGCTGATTAAGATTAACAAGGTGATTAAAGATTTTTCGGATATTGCAGCCTGCATGCATCTAATTACTTAGAGCAACAGGGTGAATCCCATAATAGAGGTCTGGGTCATACTATGGCCCAAAATCAAAAGAACAAAAATAAAATTAAGAAGATTATTTCGAGAGAATACATTATCAAAACAAAAGTCCAGAACAGAAACTTCAAAATATGTAGAAGAAAATATTTCAAAGGTACCTTGATATTGAGCACTGAATCCTTTATGCCGATGACTGTTGTCTGTGACGAAATGAAGTCGCAGCCAGTTCTTGTTGCTGACTATAGGCACAGGAATATTAATTCCTGATAACCTGTGAAGAACATGCAGAAACATCAAACAATTTGCTTTCAGCTATCTTTTTGTATCAAAGCAGCTCTCTTGCAACACCCCTGTGCAACTCTTTACAATCAATACAGCTCCTACATGAACTGGGAAAGACAAAAATCTACAAAATGGTTTGCTAAGCTTGTGCTTTAATAACATATAAAGTATCATATTATCAATAATATGACAAATTGCATCATACACTACAATTCAGTTTAAAAACAGTATTAACAAAGTGTCTCTTTCAGGGTTGTAAATTATATTGAGCACTTTTATTCATTCTGCTCAACAGAATCGTAAGTTGCCTTCAAGGAAAATGATAAATGGCTCAAATTTCAATATGTACCCAAACATTTCTCATCAAATTCACACAAAATCAAATGATCTGAGCTGCTATCCGCATTCATTTTGTTACGCTTTACTCTCACTGGAAGTCAACGATTCTATTTCTACTAAGTAAATTCAAGAGAAACATTGGAGATTAAGTTGATACTTGCAAAACATAACCGACAAGAAGACTGCTGAGCTAGGAAAGTTTTTTTTTTTTTTCTGGGCAAAATAACACTGACGGCTGCTAAACCCATGCATAAATAGAAAAAAAAAATCAGAAAACAAATAGCACAAATAAATAAATAAATAGAATAGTTTCTAGTGCCCTCTTATGCAACACCTCTCTAAATGGGTACTGCAGTAAGAAGGTTTCTCCTACACACTCAAAAGCATCTCTGGATACAAAAGTTGACTTGAATTCCCTCAAGTATTGATTTACTGTCAGTACAATATACTAACAAAACTAGATATGAGATAAATGATTAAATAAATGATTTATATATAACTTTTTATTTTTATTTAATATAAATCCTTTATCAAAATATTATTTAAACAAATATTATTTTGCATGTCATTAGTAATGGCAAGGTCATGGACTCAATTCCCAGAGAATGCATTAACTGATAAACTTTATACTTTGAATGCAATGTAAGCCGCTTTGGATAAAAGGATCTGCCAAATGCATAAATGTATTTTTTTATGATATTATTATAAGGTACAGTGGCCCTATCTGAAGCAGGCTAAATGGAGAAAGTACTGGAAGCTTCATATGCCATAAAATGTGACCTTTATAAATGACTGTGCTGTTTACTGAGATGCAAATGACGTAAAAACAGCCGTCAGCTGTTTGCCACTAACATTAGTTTCTTCCCATCTGCAAACATCTCAAGGACTCGACCATAACTTTAAACTTCATAACAGTCAATCGGCTGTGACAGTGAAAGTCTATAGTAAAACAGGGCAAAAGTATTTCAAGGCTAAACCATTTCAGCCGTCACAGACTTTCCAGAACGACTGCAATGAACTCGAACCCACTCGGCCTCGCTGTCTGTCAATCATAGCCGGCACTGCAATTATTCAAGTGAGATCCGACAGTGGAATCACTTTTTGAAGAAAAACACAGTTCATATTTGAGTCTCAAACACTTGTCAGTTCTGTAATGTTGAAAAGGGCAAACGAGAGATTTTTTGTACATTTGTAAAACGTCAAGACATCAACCCACGTTAAAGCCTGGATCCAACCCACAATCTGACCTGAAAGATGCCAGATTGACTTTGAGTTCCCTACACACCGGTAAAACATTTTGAGACCCACTTCAATTTTGGCACCAGCAACGTTAACCAATGACCCCACGTCATCTGCTGGTTTCACAAACACAACACTAAAACTCACTGCCATGATGCTAGGGCGCTGTAGCTTGCTGCTTTTATGTTGCTACGTGGTTGGCTACAGTCTTCTGGACGGTTGTTAGGTGGTTAATTACTAGCCCTTCTTAAAAGCCTACCCCCAAAATCAGCATTATTACACTGTGTAACAAATTTTTGTTTTGTTTCATGTTTATTTTTATTGTTTCTTTATGAAGTCTGATATGCTGAATCACATTACTTTTTGTGTATCATTAACAGCACTCATGAAAACTTAAATCACCCCGAAACACCAACAAGGTAAAATTACATGCAACAGTAGTCCGCGTCTCTCTCGCCTCCCCTGAGCCCATTGAGTTTTAACATATTCCCTTACAGCGTGCTGTGAATTTGGAAGGGGGTAATTGAAAATGAATGGTGGAAATTCACATGAGAGGAGGCAACGCCTCCATTGGAATATGATTGGATATGAGTGGTTACGATCAACTGTGATTGGCACATGTGATAAATCCCACCTCGTGTTTGTGCACATTCTGAGTTTGCGAATCAGTCTGAATGAGCAATATAATGGCGTTAATGTAAACAACTCACACACTTAGATAAAACCACTTTGTTAAATCAAAATAACACTTCAAATGACATGAACACATGATCAGTGGGATTTTTTAGTGAGTAATCAGCTGTGACCATTAAGAATAGCTAAACATAAGTTCACAAATAAAATCTATTGTTAAAATTGTTAAAGCCTTGAGTTATTATTTTGGAATAAATGCACAACCAGGAATGTTACAGAAACTTCTAGAATGTTCCCATCCTTACAAAAGCAAAAACGCACAAAATTAGTACAAACTCGTATCTGTACTAAACCAATGTTTCATAATTAATGACAGACATACTAAAATTCACCAGATCTCAATGTTTACCAAAATATTGATGCTCCATGAAAATAAATAGTACAATAACAACTAACACCACAGAACTGCAGAAGAACCAAAAGTGAAATAAATTTTTGTTCCATCGTGTTTCCATTAACAAAAAAACTAAGATGAAAACTTTCAGTCTGTCTATCTGTCTTCCTATCGCTCTTTATATCTATTGTTCTATTTATCCAGCAATGTATCTGTCATTCATTCTGTCTGTCATTTGTTCTATCTATTGTTCTATCTTTCTTTCTTTCTTTATTTCTTTCTTTTATTTTCATTCTTTCTATCGCTCTATCATTTCATTGTCTGGCTGCAATCAGACTCCATTCAGTAATAGTGAAGAAGGAGTGAGTCATATCTAGTGACCAGTATATCAGAGAGTCTTGGTGGTGGGCTCTTTTGACCACTAAATAATCACCCAAATACCCTAAGCAACCACATAGATAATGCCATTGATGCCTTCTCAACCACCCACAACAACCTAGCATTGAAAACGTACAAATCCAGTTTGTTAATCTCACTATATCTTCACCTCTTTATTCTCTCTCTCCAAGCAGGCAGGCAGGAGTAAGAGAGAGGAGGTGTATCCATTTCCTGCATTCCATTGGTGTTTTGATTTATTTGTGTCTTTTCAATTACTATCTATTTTTGTGCTAGTGTTTGTGCAGCGGGTCAGCAGACAATAGGACAGATGCAGTTAATGCTGTTGTCAGAGCTGGACCTGTAGTCAAACGTGCTCACGCTTTATTAATACAGAAATGCACATTATGTTCTCCATAATAATAATGTTATCTGGCCTTTGCCGGCGGTTACACTGTTATTGGTCCTAATTCTCAGGCGCTTGTACAACTCACCTTTAGGGCAGAAATTTTGCAATATACATCTGTTATTTCAGACCACACAAGCCAAATAGCTTATCTCAGGGAGTACAGGCTCTGACGCACCCGTCCCAATATGCATTCAGCATTGTTGGGAGTGAAAAGTCAAGCATCTCTATTAATATCAGTCACACTTAGAGTTAGGGATTTAAACAAACTCCTATCCATAAATATATTACACTTTGGAATATAACTTGTCCTGTACTGTTTGTGCTACAAACATTAATTACACATCAATGTGTGCTAGTACTTAGACAGACAGACAGACAGACAGACAGACAGATAGACAGACAGATAGATAGATAGATAGATAGATAGATAGATAGATAGATAGATAGATAGATAGATAGATAGATAGATAGATAGAACAATAGATAGAATGTTAGAACGATAGAGCGAAAGTTTGAACAATAGAACAATAGAACGATAGAGTGAACAATAGAACGATAGAGCGATAGATAGAATGACAGACAGACAGATAGGACAGAC